>VYZT01043791.1:79782-117442 GCA_013400735.1 Pomatostomus ruficeps | reverse complement strand
CCAAAAAAAAAAAAAAAAAAAAAAAAAAAGGCAGAATCAGACTGTGGAGGAGATGGTACAGCAGGGTAATTCCCAGCGGTGGTGTAAAACCTCTCCTCTCCGCAGTTACGGCTGCTCTGCTCTGCGCGCTCCCAGCACTGCTCTCTGCAGAACAGGGAAGTTCAGTGCAAGCCTGCAGGATTTGGTGTTCTGCATAAAGACATTCACTTTCAGGGCAGAGTTTAATTCCCTCCCAGGTGGGCAGTAACTAAGGAGTGCTGGTTTGGGGGATGGGGAGGCCACGGCTGCTGCAGTGGTCACTGGGAGGTAAAAGCTCCCACTGGGAGGATGTTCCCTCACAGGAACCCCTCCCTGCCCTGCTCCGGAGCTGGGACAGGGCTCCCTCACACACAAACCCAATCAGAGCCTCCTCTCTCCCTCCCCTCCAGTCTCCTCATGGATAAGCCAGGGATATTTAGGAATAATTAAATTTTTTTCCCTTTCAATTTGTGAACTTTTGCTGTAAGACTATCAAGCGAGCTGACCAAGGCAGAATTTAAAGTGTGAATTCCATTGCTGGAATCACCTCAAGGGTGCTCACACCCGAACATTCCCCACTGCTGGGGCTGCTGGACACCAGCATCCAGTCCCAATTTAAATGCCCTCAGCACCCTGAATTCCAGATGCCTCTTTTTCTTTCCAGGCAAAGGAGGAAGGAGCAGGTCAGGCCAGATATTAAATCTGCTTTTTTTTTAGGAGTCCAGCTCGTCTTGTTTCACCTGCCATGCCTCTCGCAGCAGCAGGAGGAGGGACAGCTCCTTTTGGGGCAGCTTTGGGAGCTCTCTCTGGCATTTTTGGGCAGGTTTAATTCTTTCTGACGGCTTTGGCACCGACACCGGCAGCTTGGGGTTATCAGCAGCGTCCCTATCATGTTCCTGATGGTCTCGTTAACGGGCAGGAAATCGATCCAGGAAATGTTAGGGAGTGTGCAGAGGAAAGTTAGTGCAGCGGGCTCAGAGCCCCACCCGGGTTCTGTCAACAAGAATTGCTCTTCTCCAGGGATCCCAATGGTTTTTTTGTTTGTTTGTCCTGGGCAAGACTGAGGCAATAATTGATCCTGCTTGAGCTCTTTTTTCAGTTATCTGTGGTCAAAATGTCCCGGAAACTGGGACCTGACAGGAGCAGCATTACAGGAGGGAAGTGAAGAACTGAAGGTGCTTAGGAGAATTATTGGGAATCCAATGACAAAAAGAAAGGGCCCAATAGGGAATGAATGAACATCTCAGTTCAGAAAGGTTTTTTGATCCTCTCAGACTCCTCATCCAGGGATTTCACTTGTGCTGCCATGCTGTTAGAGGTGGACAATAATTCTCTGCCACACAGAACTCAAGTTTGAAGGAGCTGAAAGCCTCTCAAGCCTCTGGTGGAGTTTGCTCCTCCAGTCTGCACCCCAGTTCCTTTGAACTCGTTTATGAAGGGCCTCCCCAATCTTATTTTAATCTGGGAGATTCAGAAAGCCTCTGTGGCCTCTGGCAGGGAGAATTCCTACTGCTTTATCCCTGGGGATTCAGGCAGGGAGTGAACACTGAACGGTGGAGTCCTTGCGTAGTGCACTCAGTACAGGAATATTGGATATCACTTTCTGCAGCATTCCCGTTCAGAAGGCATTCAGGGGCTGCTCTCTGCATCCTCTGAGTGTGGGAGGGACCCTGAAGGACCTTGGGGCAACTGCAAGACCCCGGAGGGGTTCTCTGTACCCCACTGTTGGCACTGAAAGGGGCAGAACTGAGGGAGGACAAAGCACGGGCAGTGCTCTGCTGGGTGTATTTCCCCTCTCCCGTTTTCCTGCCCCGCTGCTGCCTCGTGGAACCATCCCTTCATCCTTTATGCTGAGGGAAAGGAAATCTGACGCTGTTGATCAGCGCTGCTTCTGCAGCTGCAATAAAACGAGATGAGATCCGATGGACTCAGCTGTTACGTGAGCGAGTCCGCCTCGCTGACCTTCACTGGGACTGCGCACAGCTCTGTGCTCCAGCTGGGAACGCCGCTTCTCACTCTGAAGTGAGAACAAGGAATGGGAAAAAGGCAGAAGGACAGAATTTCACATGTGTGATGCCCCCACCTCCTTTTTTTAACTCACAGCGAGGATTTTACCTCAGTCGCAGCATCACCTGACTCATTCATGTTCATTAGGATAAAGAAAACCTTGCTGTTTGCACAGGCATCCAAACAGCTCCTTGCAGACACCAAAACCACCTCCGTATTACAGCCTCCTGCCCTCCAGGACTCTCGTCCTTGGAGCTGTGGTGGCTGAATGAAGGAGGGCAGGACCCCTGCCCGCAGCAGCTCCCGTGTGACGCGTTGTACAGAGTGTCACTGAAGGTGACACAGGGAGGGGTCACACCACGATCACGCCCTGACTCTGCCACCATGCTCCCAGCCAAAGGGGAGACACAGGGGCTCCTCTTCCCTGAGCCGTAAACGAAAATTGCTGCTGAGTCACGGCGATAAAACCCAGAAACGGAATTATTGTTTGGGAAAGGATTATTGCCTTCAACAGCGTGCTCTTGTACGTGTCAAGGGAGACCTTGGAAAAACAGAAAGGCTCACAGATCTGCAGATTCTCAATAATATTTTAATCATTTCCTTGAAGACCAGGAGCTCCAATTCCACTGCTGAAACCAGCTTGGGTGGCTCAGGCTCCTCAGAACGCCTCACCTTGGGGCCATCTGCTTCAGCCACCAGAATCAGAGGGGTCTGGAAACCAAAAAGAACAGCAGAACCACGAACAATTACCTTGGCTCGTTCGTTAACTGCTGAGCTAGGTAGCAATTAGGGCTTTCTCCTCTGCGGTGCAGGATCCATCACAGCTGCCCGGGAGCTGTGCCTGCCCAGTGCAAGCGCTTCAGGCTCATGTGTGTGAGAACGTCCAGAATTCTGACCCAGCCCGGCTGCTGGGGGCTCAGCAGCTGCTCAGAGCTCACTGGGTGCCTCACAGCTGCCCGAGAACTCACCCCAGAGCTCCTGCACGGGCTCTGTGCTCCAGGTTAAACGTGGGAGGAGCAGCACCCACGCAGCTGTCCCTGCTGGGCCGGAGCAGGGAACGCTCCAGCTGTCTGATCCACACCTGCCACACGCTGGGCTCAGCTGGATGAACAGAGGTGACACCTTCAGGGACAGCTGATGAGATTGCTGCCCGGGGTTTTGTCTCTCAGACACCTGAGGAGCAGCTCCTGAGCAGCTCCAGTCTGCAGCGCTCCAAGAAAATCAGAGTCACTGCCAGTCTCTGATAGATCCTGTGCCTGGAAGGGCTAATTGGCATCCAGGGGGGTTAATGACACCTGAACCCCGGTCTGATGGCTCTCCTGGGCACGGTGAGCTGTGTGCCTGGCACTGCCTGCACGCTCACCCAGCCATGGATGCCGTTATCTCCCTGGAAGCGAAATAAAACTGCCGTTGCAGCTCCAACCAATTCCCCACAGAGCGGTGCCAAAAGTTGTGTGTCAGGTTTATAAAATCAGATTAAAAGCGTCCATATTGCGCTTTGTTCCTGCTTAACTGTGTTGGGAACTGCTCTGGGAGAGCGGAGCAGCGTTCAGCATCTTTCGGTAGCAATTACAATGGGTATGAAAATGAGCTACAAACCAGGGAAGCGCTTTTATCCCGACTGCACAGATGGAGAGCTGGAACTCCAAAGGCCAGGCCTAATAAAGGATTACAGTGCTGCAGATCCCACCTTGCAGGCGTCTGCTGCCCATATGGGACGCTGAGCGCTGTCAGACCCCGTGTAGGGGAGCCCAGGTTTACAGGACGGGCTCATCCTCTCCAAACGGGAGCCAGAACAGTCACCTCAGTGAGCAAGGAGCTGCCTTAAAAGTGCTCCTGAGCATCTCTCCTCTGAGAATCAGCTCAGGAGTGATTTGAGCAAGGATTGGTGTTAGACTGCGCTCCTTGATTACCTCAGCTGGGTTTTCAGGCAGCTTTGGCTTGGGGTCACTGGCCGTGCCCTCCTCTAGATGAGCATTCCCAGTGCTTGGCAGAGCTCCCTCAGCTCTCAGGAATAAAAGCAGACCTCTCCTTCCTCGCAGTGCCTTTGCGGCACACTTTCGTGGCCTGCTAAGGCAGGTTTAACCTCCCTTTCCCCTCCTGCCCCACGGAGGTTGTTGGCTGCATCAGAAATCATTTGAGAGTTAGACAAGCAGTGGGAGGGAGGCTGGCTCTGCAGTGTGCTGCCTGGGCATAATGTTTGGGGAAAATAATGAATTCTGGCCATGAACCAGGACCCATTTTGGTGCATCATGCTGAATCCCCCCAGCTGCAGTGGTTTAGGAGGGACGTGCATCCTTACACACAATTTCCACAGGGATTTTTGCACGATGAGGCAGCTCTAACAAAGCTGTGAGATTCGCTTCTCAGCCCCTCCGGCCAGGGACAGCTCAGATGCTCCCGGGGGATGGCAGACGTGTCTGAATCCCCATTAACTGGACCTGGAGCGTGGCTCCTTCAGTGGCTGCTATTTTGGTGCCCCTCCAGGTGTGATAACCAGGGATGTGAAGTGTTTGTGTGTAAACTTTTTCCATTCCTGCTGCCTCCTCTCTGTGCTGCCCACGTCCCATTTGGGATCTGACCTTGAGCAGCTTGTTTAGGCAGCCAGGCAGAATCTGGGGCAGAGCAGAGCTGAGCTCAGCCTCCAAAGTCACGATGCATCTTTGGATCTGTCCTTCCCTTCATCTGATTTAGATGAAACCTCACTTTTAGTCACTGCTTGCCCAAGCAGAGCTTCTTTTGATTTTAAACTGATAGCCAGATATTAATTGGAGATCTAGGGACAGAAAAACAGACATTGTTCCCCACAAGAGCACATTAAGGGAGGTGTTTCCACAGGAGATGTTTCGGTTGTTTTTCTCATCTGGTGCCACAAATACAACTCCCAGCAGCCAGGAGCACACAGCAACAGCTGCCACTTCCACTGGCTGCTAACAGCAGGAGCAGCACCTCAATGGAAAGGCATTTAGCCGGGGAAACCTCTGAAATCACAGATCCTGCAGGACGCTGCAGAACAGGTGGGCACCCTCCGAGGCTCATTTAGCGAGTTCCCCACCAGCGAGCCCGTGCCCAGCTGGGTGAGATATTCCTGGCTGCACACACAATACCAACATCTCAAAGGGCTCGGAGACAAACGCTGCTCAAAAGGCCGGTCCTCGGGGCTCTCCAGAAGGGGGCTGATTAAACCAGATGGGGAGTGTTTGGCCGCAGCAGGCCAGGTTCCCGGCTCATGTAAATCAGCCTCACTCGCAGACGATTTGCAGCAGCTGGAACCTGGAGCTTCAAAGGACAGAGTCGCAGTCTCCTGAGCCATTGAGCCTGCACAGATTTTTAACAGTAAAATTAACAAGAGCAGTGTGTGTTGTGGGGGAGAACTAATCCTTAAATTAACAGAAAATGCTGAGACTTAAATAGGGATTTCTCTGGTTAGAGACTCCCCAGGTTTTTCTCTTAGCTCCCCCGAACCTCACGCTATAATCAATACTGAAATAACACATCTGAATGGCCCTGGATGGTAGCAAGCCATAAAAGCTCCCGGGAGCCGTTAAAATTAAAATCTCCCTTTGCAAGTGGAAGGAGTTTTTAAGGACAAGACAGCAGCTGCTTTCAAATGTCTGCGAATTCCTTTTTCCTCGCAATTAGCAGGAAACAATAAAGGCCTCTTCTCGGAGTCCTGATGGCGTTTCCTTGGCTCTGGCAGCTTTTGTCTTTGCTAAATGATAATAACCGTGCGTGCCTGCTTGTGTTCGGGAGGGAATGTGGTTCCACATGCTCGCTGCAGGCACCTTCTTCTGAGAAACTGTTTCAAGCCCGGGCCCCTGTAATTAGTATTTTTAGTGATCCATAATCCACAGCTAATAGCTCCGTTACGCCCAGCCTGCCCCAAACTGGTGAGCAGTGAAATCTCCTGCTCTCCCAGCTGTTCAGCCCCCCGTGCCCTGCAGAGCTTTGTGCTTCTACCACAACAAGGATTTGCTTCGTGTGAGCGGAGTAGGGGGCAGAGGACAGGTTTGTGGCTGTGTGAATGGCTCCAGGTGGTTCTGAACGGGAAATTTCCAGTGAACTGCTTGTGTTTCCCTTTGCTGGGATAACAGGGCATCCGTTGGCAGCTTGGGAAGCTGCAGCGTGTCCAGACTCTGCTGGGGGCCCGGTGTAAAGAGCTGTCCCTCCACCTGGGCAGGTTTTGAGCCCAAATCCTTTTCCTCCTGAGCCCAGTGCCTCAGCTGCTGCAGGGGCTCAGCTCTGGGCCGCAGCTGATGCAGGGCCCCAGGTGCACCCGGTCCGCTCCAAACCCGGGTGCACCCGGTCAGCTCCAAACCCCGGTGCACCCGGTGAGCTCCAAACCCGGGTGCACCCGGTCAGCTCCAAACCCGGGTGCACCCGGTCAGCTCCAAACCCGGGTGCACCCGGTGAGCTCCAAACCCGGGTGCACCCGGTCAGCTCCAAACCCGGGTGCACCCAGTCAGCTTCAGATGTGCCTGCTCGGGACTGGGGTGGGTTCCTTCTCTGAGGAACCTGCTGCCGGTTTTGCTCTTTGGGAACAGTGTCCATCCTCTGCAGGTGCTGGGGGCTCTCAGGAAGGTAAGGGCAGACATTCTACTTTAAGTTCCTGTTGTCTGTAGAGTTTTCTTTGTTGGTTTTGCTCTCTGCAGGTGAGATTGTTGGAACTGGAGGGGTTTTCAGCTGAAATGAGTTTCACATAAAAACCGAGAGGGGCTCTTGCTTCTCCCTTTAGCGTCTCTGCGTCTTTAGCAAGTGAGGAATTCCTGCCTCAGGACCTGGCTGCTGAAGGCCAGGTTTGCAGGGCTTGCTCAGAAGCTGCTCCTGCTGTGTTCTGGGAGGTGATGGCCAATCCCAACAGGAGGAGATTTCTCCTCTCCCCCTTAGCAGTGGTGTGCTCCCAGTCCTGTGCATTCCAGCATGAGATTCAGCTGTCTGAAACCACGAGACAAGTTTACATCTGAGGCTGTATTTTTGTGATATTTCTGTCATAGGTCCAAGTTTTTTCTCTAAGGGGCTAGAGTCCTTCTAGAGGCTGGGATTTTTTTGTTGTCCTTTGATTCCAGGACTGGGGACTTTAATTAAAAGCACTGAGCAGTTAGAGACACGCACTAAAAGCACGAGGTTGCAACCCTTGGTCTTAAGGGAGAAGTCGAATTTTTCAGAGTGTGTAAAGGCTGCAGGGGTCACTTGTTCCATTTTAACAGGGTTGGGTTGGATTTGTGGTGTGGGGTTGGTTTTTTTTCCAACTAGAATCTCCTCTAGGAAATCTGAGGGAAGCAGGGAAGTTGAAATGATTTGGAAAACAAAATCTGTGAAGAAAAACATTCATTTTAAGCACTTAGATGAAGACGGGAAATGCATTTAGCTGAGGAGTCTGAGGAAATACTTAATAAAGATAGAACAAGGCATAAAGTAGTGCAGTTTGCAAAGAGAGCGCAGCGCTGAGGGAAATAATGTGTTTCTCTACAAATTAGATTCCCATTTGTCAGGACACATGTCACAGAGCGATTTCAGAGCTGGATATGCCCAGATATTCTGTAATTTGAGATATTTGTGCCAAAAGGGAGCATCTTTTTAAGGGGAAGGCTCCAGCTCGAGCAGAGCTTGAGGCAGGGCTCGGGTGAAAGTCTCCAGGCTGGGCTGTGCAGGTCAGGCTTTGTGCTTACTGTGATTTTTTACTCTTAACTCCCATCCGTCTGTTCCTGTGCCCTCCATTCCCTCATCTCCGTGGGAAAACCCATCCAGGGAAGGGGCCTCAGGTTCCCTCTGGGTGCAGCCTGTGGACTGCTTTGGGCTTGGGTGAAAACTTCCATCAGAATTGGTCTCATTAGCACGAGGCACAGATGCTGCAGAGAGGTGAACAGCACACGAGAGGACAAAGTGAAAGTTCTTGAGTGACTTTAAATACACATTTCTATGCAAATGGCTGTGGTGTTGCAGTCTGGGTTTTCTTTTTTTATTATTTTTTCTTGCTATAATCTGAACTTTCAATTCCCTGGGTTTTTTTTTTTTTCTTTTTTTGTTTTTAGGTAAAACTCCAGCATTGTCCTAAGGTTTTCCCCTTCAGCAGTGAACAGCTGTTCAGAGGTTTAACTCTGCTTTAATGGAAGAGGGTTTGTGTGGGAATTTCCTTCAGGCCTTGTCCACCAGCAGAGATGGGGAAAGCACCAAACCAGTCCATTTTTTAGGGTTTTGGTGGCCTGGTGAGTGGGATAAACTCCCCTGGCAGCTGCTCGGTGCCACCTCAGCTGCCCAGGGCTGCGTTTGGAGCTTGCTCTGCTGCTCACACAGAAATGCTCATCCTCACTCACCTCACAGCACAGACAGTTCCTGCCTCTCAGAGCCATGGAGATGAATCAGAAAACAAAGGAAAAAATGGGTTTTTGGTGGTTTTTTTTTCTCCTCCCGGGGTGGCTGAGAGCTTTGTCCATCAGAATGCTGCATGAGGGGGATGTTTTCCTGTAAAAACCTGCTTGTTTCACTGTTCATTTATCACAGAAATAACAGCACCCACATGCCAGTTTGCACCTAATTTCAGGACTCTCTGCAGAAAGCCAAACACACCTATTCACTTAGGAAGGGTATTGCTGCATTTATAAATAATCCAGCATCTTCTCCACAACAGTACAGATATTCTACTTCTGGAATTAAAATTCATCCTAAGAATTTTGTGTTTTGCAAAGCTTTGAGCTCCCTGCTCAAAATAACAGGTTTTTTCTATCTTAATTGTAGGCCACTATCTGGACTTCCTCTCAGGGGATCCTTCATGAGCCTGTTAAACCGCAGTGCAAATACCTATTTCATTTTTTTCCTTTTTCTCTTTTCCTTTTTTAGTTCACAGGATGTTGAGCATGCCTCACCAAATGGCTGCGGTTCTTCCAGCTGGTGACTCCTCAGCTTTTAGGGATCCAAAAGAGAGAGATGAGCGGCTCAGGCAGGTTCAGGAGTGTGTAAGGAGCAGAGTGGACAAAGTGCTTCCTCAGGGGATATCAGCAAGAGGTGTGAAAAGGGATTTTTAAGCCCCCAAAAGGCACCTGTTTGTTCTGGGTCCTTTTTTTTTTTATCTTGCCTAGAAGGCATCAGTTTATCATTCAGTTTTCAACATTCCAGGTAGTTCAGTCAAATCTTCCCATGAAAAACAGGAAAACAAACATCCTGGAATGTCCTATGAGTCTAATGTGCACATTCCACAGTGGAGTTTCACTCACACTTTTAATATTTTTCCTTCTTTTCCACGTGCCAGGATTTGCTTCTGTTCTCCTTGTGCAACACACAGGGACTGCTGCCTAGGTAGAAAATGAAATAAACTGAAACCAGATCTGCTTAAGGCACCACTGACCATTTTTGCTTTGTCCTGTCCTGTACTGAAAACCAGAAGCAGGAGCATTGAAGAAGTGTTGCAATATTCATATACTTATTGAAGGCAAGGATATTCAGCAAATTATTTAAGGCAAGGATATTTCCTGCTTGGGAAAAATTCACTGCTGTGATGGAACCTTGTGCTTTTATTGCAAGTCCTGCCACACTGGTGTGTCCCTTGTGCTTTCAGCTCCTGGAGTCGGGTGACTTCAAAATTATTTTTCTGAATTTATGAATACATGTGCTGATGTTGTGTGCATGTTTGCTTTTCCACCCTGGTGGAGGAAGCTGTGAAAATGCCCTGTACTTCCTGAAGTCTCAGAGGTGAGCAGGTAAAAAGCAATTCAAATGGTTTGGTTTGAAACGGGATTATTCTTCTAGAAATGGCTCCTGATTATTGGTTTAGGCCATTTTTTGGGTTTTTTGCCCTGTTAACATTCAGGGCTGGGGGTTCTTGGGCTGCCTGTTGTTTGCAATTACAGCTGTCCCCCACCCAGCAATCTGTCACGCTGGCTTTTGATCCGGAGTGACAGAACCGAGAGGAAAGTTCCCTTTTCCAATGGACTTCATCTCCTCCAGTGCTGGCAGCATTTCAAAGCGATCTTCCCCAGCTCGCTCTGCTCTCTGCCCAGCTCAATTGGAGGCGTCTGTTTCCCTCCACCCCTGTGTTTTATTTACTGCTCTCTGGGACAAAGCCACGGATATTTCTTTCCTGGCAGAGGAACAAACCCTGCTGGTTTCCAAGGTGTTTTTGGAGAGAAGCAAGATGTGGTTTTTGCAGCAGCACGGAAGATTCTCAGCCACATCCTTGACTGGAAAGGTTTGTGCTCATGAACTCCAGGAGCACCAGTGTCCTGCTTAATTGGGAAATTCAGGAGGGAGAGGGAACAGGTCCCTGCTCACTCCTGCTGAGGTTTCCTGCAGGGAACAGCTCAGGGCCAAGCCCAGCGTGGCTGCCTGGGAGTCCTGTGGGTGCAGGCAGTGCTAGGGCTGGTGGTGGTGTGGGGAAGACAAAGAGCAGCATTTTAGGAAGGAAAAAAGGCAGCAACTCACAGGTAATTCTCTGCTGCCTAAAACTGAGTGCAGGTCTGGGAAAACCCCTGCTTTTGGCCCACGTGGAGTGCTTGGCTGGGTAAAATCACCTTTTGATGGACATTGGGTTCCAGCATCATCCTGTTTGCCTGCTCTGTTCATGTGGCTGCACATCAGGCTCCCGGAGCCTTTCTGCCATCACCACTCCATCCGTTCATGGACACGCTCTGTAACGTCTCTCTTTAGTGCAGAACACCCAGCTGCAGTCTTTGCTGCAATTCTCATTATTTCCCAGGCCTGCCCTGGCTGTGTGTGGCACTGCTCCGAGGAGGTGATGGTCCAGCAGCCCCTCCCCGTGAGCTCCTTCCCTTCTGCTGGGTGCAGCACAAACACAGAGATCAGCACCAGGCCTTTCCTGCCCTTATCTGACACCTGCAGCAGAAACAGAGGGATCTGGAGAGCTGGGAATGATCCCAGATCTGGGAAGGGCTTCCAGGAGATGACAGCGAGAGGAGATGAATCCTCCTTAATGCAGAGACACGAGGCTGCGCTGCACCTACACCACACGATCAGCGCTGCAGCCAAGGCAAATTGTGCATTCAGCTCCTCTCTGAGCGAGAGCAGGAGGATTTAATGCAGCTGCCAAACTGCACTGGGACAGGTGGAAAAATGCAAAGAGTGATAACCAGGGGAGCTCATCGCTGTCAGGCAGCAGTGCTGTCCTGCCCTCTTTCACACCGTGGGGAGGGCCTGGTTTGTTAAATGTGACTTTGCCATGTGCTGCAAGTCTGAGAGGCAGCAGGGCAGCTCTGGGAGGGACTTTGTCCTCCTGGCAGGTGGCCTGCAGCAAACACCTGGAGGGAGGGCAGGCTGGAGTGTACCTGCAGGCACATATTTCCACGTATTTCTTTCCACGTATTTCTTTCCACGTATTCCCACATTTCCCCACATGTACACCTGCACACCCACAAAAAATGAGTGCTGCACATCCACGTCTTCGTCAGCTTTTGGTAGGGGTGGGTGTACCAGCAGTGATGTAATTTTGATGGTTCTGCAGAAAATGCTGGGGATGGGCACAAAAACCCCACGGGTGCCTCCTCAGAGTCCTGCTCAGAGTGCTGCAGCAGCCTGGCTCCGCTGGAATTTCCATGATGCACATCCTCTGCCAGGGCAGAGGCAGATTTCCTGCAGGCAGCCACGTTCCTGCTGCTGGAAATCCTTTGATCCTGGAGTTGGCCAGCTCGCCACGTCACCTCCGTGGCTCTGCATGGGTGAGCTGGAACCCGTTTTGGAAATCTGGTGGCAAATGGATTTACTCCTGGCTTTGTTTTGTGTGGCTGCTTTGTGGGCTGCAATTACACCCCAGAAGTCATTAGTGCTGAGAGCTCTGGGGTATCCTCTGAGGTTTTTACGTGATGAAGAATGAGAAATGAGCTTGTGCTCACGTTGTTTGCCACTGCTGCTCAGGATTTGTGTGCTGAGCAGGGGGCCGTGGGGTGCAGGTTTTGAGGACTCTCGAATGCAGAGCCCACAGGGACTTCGCTGTGGACATGAGGGGGAGGCAGCAGAAAGCCACACAATCTCCAGGCTTTTCTTCCTCACCATTATCTAAATTAACAGTTTACTGCTTTCTTTGTGTCCCTTTTATTATAGGATTAAGTGCTTAGTTTAAAATTACTACCAACAAACTGAGAGAAATCCTGAGGAGCAGAGCTCTGGCTCCAGAAAGGAGCAGCGTTTAAAGGACCAAACCCCAGACCTCTCCATGCCATTTTCTGCCCCAGGGAGTGGCTCTGAGCTCCTGGTGTTGCCTTTTTCCCAACCTGGAACTGAAACTTGAGACAGTTTTAGTACAGGAGGGGATATCAAAGTGGATCTTTATTTGGAGGCCTCCAGGGCAGTGATGGAAGAGTGGCCACAAAAGCCCCCCCAACGGGGGCACACACAATTTGATCAGTTTGATCAATCAGCAGAATTGACAAAACAGCCCCAATGAGGAGCACAAGGGGCGATGCGAGTCCCACCCAGGCCCAGCCCCTTCTCTGGAGCCCCCTTGGTGCTGGCTGGGCTTTGGGTATGAAAATGTTTTGAAGATTTTGGAGAACCAAGAGAGCTCAGGGGGCCTGGAATTTGTTTTGTGTTTCTGCCCAGGGAAAGGGCCTGGAAAACTGCTGGGCTAACCAGCCGCGGATGCAATAATGAGCTCCAGAGCTCCAAATATCTGTGTGGAGAATACAGAGAATATAGAAGGAAAAGGCAAAACCAAAATGGCATCACCTGGGGAAAGGGGAGGTGGGAATCTTGCTCTGCATGGAAAGCCTTGGGAGCTGGAGGGAAATTAGGCTCCCAGATGGTTTTTTTCCCTAGAAGACCTCAAGGTTCCTCATATCAGCAGCTTTTAAAAGCGTTTGTTTCTTTGGGTTTTTTTAATTTTATTTTGTTTTATGTTTTTGGCTCCCGCTCTTGATGAATAAATGTGTTGCTGTGTTTATTTCAGCATTACCAGCTACTTCCAGTTTTTGCGAAGGTGCACGAAGAGTTCTAAGCTTGGTCAGTCATTAATTATAATTTATTTTAATTACTGCTTGAATCCCTGGGGAAATTAAATGCAAACCACGTGCAGCTTAGCTACAGAGCTGCCCTGCAAATCCACAGGAACTCAGGATAAGAAAACTTTGGGGTTGTGCTTCCTTCCTCTTGTTAGGCTTCTCCTTGAGCTGAGCTGGAGATGTTTTGTTAGACTGGCTTTGTTGAAAGAAAGCTTTATCTTGTAAAATGTGTCATTATATCTTAGCTTTTTTCTTTTTTATGTGGCTTAGAGCGTGTGTTTTGTTTGTTTGTTTTCAGTTTCAAGCTTTAGGAAATAGCTATGCTTTCTGAAATGTCACACAATCCTCCCCCAGAAAGTATTCTCTTCAGATCGTATCGCACTTCAATTCTTCAGATCTATATTGACCTGAAATTTAATGTCATTGAACATTTTAAATTCGCTTTATGTAATAAAGAGTTTTTAGTTCTGGAGGAAAATGTCTATAAAACAGTGAAAGTACTTGGTATAAAATAATCCTCCCGTAGCCAACCTGAGCTTTTCTGTAGCAAACAAACTGGGAAAGTTTGAAGAGATGATGCCCCGCATGCTCCGGCTGACAGCTGAAAGGTCAGCAAAAAGCGGTTAAATGCTTTTTTTGGGTCAGAATTCTATTTGAGGATGCCCTTAGACCTGTCATTGTAAAAAAAGGCTGAAAAGGAGACGGCGCTGGAAGGAGGAACAAAAGCTGCTGCCATCAAAAGAACCCGGCCACCTGTTGGCCAGGCCGCTCTGCCGGCCTTTCCTTGTGGTGTTTCCGTGAAAGGGGAACTCTCCGACTGCAGGGCAGCTCCTGAACCGGGACACCACCATTGTGTCTGCCAGGGAAAATGGAGCTGCTGAAGGGTTTGGAGTTTTTTGTGCTGCTGCTCTGGGGCTTTTAATCCAGTGCTGAAGGAATGGGAAGGTGACTGTCTAATCTGTTTTATCGGGTTCTGCCAGCAGTGGGAAGAGAAGAGCACAGAAAGAAATGTTTCTTAGGAAAACCAGTCAGGAATTGTCCCCCTGTCTAGGGAGAGGTGCTGGCACAACCCTTCTGTGTGCTCAGTGAGATATTTGGGAAGAGTTATCCCAAAAAGAGGAGCTCCCCTTGCTCATGTGTGCAAAGAAACACATCTGGGTATGACACCCCACAGGGGAGTTCAGAGGACGTGTGGGATCTTTGTCATTGCCAGAGAAGTGAGGTTTTTCCCCAAAATATCCTGGTTTTAAAGGACAATGGAAATGTCCAAAAAGGATTCTACAGGATGCTGCCGTGCCAGGGGATGGTTCTCAGGAAGTGCCCTCGGTTCTGTTGCTGTAAATCTCAGGGTCTTTGGGGCGGAGATTCCACAGAAACACTGCTTTGGAGGGTGCTTCTCCTCACTGGCTAATTGTGATTTTTGAACCTTTTTCCAGTGCATTCAGCCCATTGTTCTGACTGCACTCAGCCCATTATTCTGACTGCACTCAGCCCGTTATTCTGACTGCATTCAGCCCGTTATTCTGACTGAATTAATTCCATTATTCCGACTGTATCAATTCCATTGTTGCAGCGCCCTCCTCTCCTGACAGATCCTCTGTCCCTTTTCCCCAGCCCGAGGGGAGCCGCTTGCAGGGCCTCTCCCCTGCCTCTGGCAGAGCTCCCCAGGATCAGCCCCATCCCAGGGGATTCTGCTGCCTCTGCAGCTCCTGATAAACCCGGCTGGGAGCCCGTGGGATTGCTCAGCCCCAGATGAGCTCTGCAGGCTGGGACTGAGCTGCTCAGCGAGACAGCGCTTCCTCCAACCCCTTCCAGGGCTTAAAGCTCCACATTTCTGACATCCTTATGTATAAAAGAGTTATTTTTGGTCAGTTTTAATGGCTTCCTATGATTCCCTCTGAGCTCTCCATAGCTGGTAATTACACACCTGCTCTTGCAGGGAATAGAAATATGAAAGAGCTTCCAAATAGTTTTTTAAACTCCCTTTTTCCATTTCCTCCTTTTTTTCTTTTCCATTCCCCCCTTCTTTCTTTTCCCCCCTTCTTTCTTTTCCATTCCCCCTTCTTTCTTTCTTTTTTCCTGTGCCATAGAGTTGGACATAAGAAGTTTATGTGTGTCCATTCATGTATTACCGGTAAGGCTGATAACAGTTGCTATAATTAAAGTTTTCAAGCACTTCCCATTAAAAGAAACTGGAAAAAAAGCTGTTCTAGCTCTTCAAAACATTAATTTGAGGGCAGGTTTTTCTATAACAGGATCATCCAAATTTTATTTACATATATATATATAAATTTTAACAAGAACGTTTGGCTTTTTTACAACTGAAATATGAAAAAGCAGGTTTTCTTTTATTAAAAAAAAAGTTGAGTGAGTCATCAAAAGACTGCTGTTCACACTTCGAGTGAGGCTTTGAAATATGAAAATAATATTATAATATCTATTAAAAAAAGCTACAAGCCTTTGAAAATCTCTGGTTTGCTGGAGTTCAGCAAAGTTCATAATTTTGACTGCTGTTTTCCAAAGTTTCTGCTTAGATGGGGCGTGGTTTAGCATAGAACTGAAACCACCCATCTGGTAATTAATTATGTGTAATCTCAGTGCTAGCAACAAACAGGAGGAATTTTATTTCCCTTTTCTGAGAAGAAAAGTCCCTCTTGGGGTTTTTTTCTTGCTGGTCACAGGAGTGAGAGCTGGGATTTGCTGGGGAGGTGGGCATATGATAAATATGAAATAAGGGGAAAGGACAAAACCCAGAAGTGTAGAGGTTGGGAAAAAAAGGAAAAAAAAGTCTGAAAGCTGTGAGCTGAGAGTGGTGAAGCAGGGATGGTTCCCTGTCCTCACCTGTGAGGAATGGAGGGAGGATAAAGATCTTTGTGAGGCCCTCACAGGATGAGCAGCAGGAGACACCCAGGAGGATGTTCGTAATTCCGTCTGCAGAGCCACCTTGTAAATGTGCTGTAAATAAGGCCTGGGGCAGACACCGAGCAACAGGCAGGAAACAGAATATTGAATATTGAATTGCTGCTCACTGAGTGAGTGCAGGCCGTTCTGTGCACAAGAGGAGATGGGAAAAGTGCTGGAAAAATGTGCTTGAATCATCAAAGGTTGTATCATAATCACCACAGGGGAGGGAAGCAGCTGGGGCAGCTCTAGCAGCCTCGACTCTCCCCTCTCCCCAGCTAGGAGAGTTTGTCTGTGTGATCTTCACACAGTCCTTTCGGTATTTGGGTGTTTGTGAGGCTGGAGAAGTGCAGCACAAACATCATCTCATGAACTTGAGACAGCCCAGGGGAGCAGTGGGGTTTACAGGACAGATTTGTGTTCAGGCAGCACAAAAGCAGTGTGAAACTGGAGCTGTGTGACTGTGTCCTCCCTGGCACGGCTGTGCTGACAGCAGTGACAGAAACAGCCTAACCTTGCTTCTCCTGCCCAGCCAGCGTCCTCCAGTCCCCTGCTCTGTGCGTTTCAAAGCAGCTCTCCCATGCTGGAAGGAGTGAGGCAGAATAATCATGAAAATTGGGATGTTTTCCCTGCTCAGACTGGTTTGGTTTTGGGTACACAGGGGTGGGGACGTCCCCTTCTCCAGGAGCAGCATCTCCAGCTGCACAGGAGTTTACTTAGCAGCTTCCCACCTCCTGGGCTCCTCTGGAAAAGCACAAAACCCGTGTACCCCGTGTTCTCATTAACGCCCAGGCCCATCCATCTCCCTAATTGCAGCAATGCCCTCCAGGATAATTTCATCCCAAATGTACCATCCTTCTCCTGCCTGAACAAGCGCCTTAAAAACCATCTGGAGCCTCGCCAAGCACGAGCAGAAGAAAAAAATAAATTTACTGGCAGTGAGATCACCCCGGGATGTTGGGAGATGAAACATCGGGGAGGTCAGGCAAGGTGGTGGGATTTTTCTGTCGGGCTCCTGGAAGCGTTGACACGTGGTGCCTGAGCAGCAGCGGTCACGGTGTCGAATGTTTCCCACAAACTGGTGGGAGTCAGCGCCTAATGAGGGAAGATTTTCTAAAATGCTGTGCTAACCTCTGGGGCTGCCAAGCTTTTTCTTCTTGAGGAAGAACAAAAAGAAAAAAAAGGCAAGAGGATTGTGTCTGGGAGCAGGATGTGCAGGCAGGGAAAAGCTGCAGCTCTCTGAGCACCTGTGAAGAGCCTCAGGAAACAGATTCCTTTTGAAACCAGCCCAGTCCATGGGCAGGAATTGGGATTATTCAGGCTCAGCACAGCCCAGTCCATGGGCAGGAATTGGGATTATTCAGGCTGGGTTTACAGGCTCAGCACAGCCCAGTCCATGGGCAGGAATTGCGATTATTCAGGCTCAGCACAGCCCAGTCCGTGAGCAGGAATTGGGATTATTCAGGCTGGGTTTACAGGCCCAGCACAGCCCAGTCCATGAGCAGGAATTGCGATTTTTCAGGCTGACTTTACAGCCTCAGCACAGCCCAGTCCATGAGCAGGAATCGGGATTATTCAGGCTAGCACAGCCCAGTCCCTGAGCAGGAATTGGGATTATTCAGGCTGGCTTTACAGGCTCAGCACAGCCCAGTCCATGAGCAGGAATTGCGATTTTTCAGGCTCAGCACAGCCCAGTCCATGAGCAGGAATTGTGATTTTTCAGGCTGACTTTACAGGCCCAGCACACTCTCCAGGCCTGGAATTTATTTGCACTTTGTAGGACGCAACGTGAAAGTCTCCAAAGGAAAAACTCTGTTTTTTGATTCTTTGCAGGCTGAGTTCATCGCTGTCAACAATATTTTACATGTCTGATTGATTCATTCCTGCCCTGGGCTATGTGCAATAGACTTTCACTGCTGAAGATTAAGAAGTAGCACTAAATATCATTTACTTGGCCTAAGGACATGTTCTGAGATGCTCCTCTTGCTTTTCAGCAGGCAGGAATCACTCCATTAGCTCCAACATTTCTCTCACGTGTTCTCTGAAGTGAGAATTTCCCTTCTGTGGCCTACCAAGCCATTAGAACCAGTGCATAAAACATTAGCAAGGAGATTACCAGAACTAAAGAGCTCTAAGGCCTCGGTGAGGGGAAGTGCATTTTATAATAGATGAACCTGCTGTTCCTCTGTTTGTGCGCTCCTGCACCAAATCCTGAAAGAGTGGTAACATCTCCCACTCCCCGGTTTTACTGAGAATCGGGAAATTATCCCCCTTTGGGCAAGGAGTTTTGTATTGATCACACTGCTGAAAATGCCAGAATGCAAACACAGTATTTTTCATGCAATTTCGTGAGTTGTGTTAAAATAATTGAAAAAAGAACCCTCAGTTCTCCAAATTCTGGCATTTCAATTTTTAATTTTTTTTTTTCTGTGAAAACTCCCAAACGGATCTACCAGCAGCCAGATCCTCTCCCCCTCTCTCAGAAATCAGTTTGTGCCTCATGGCACCATCTGACACGCCAGACGGGACCAGACATAAACGAATACAAACCCAGGTGCCTCTTCCCAAGAGCTCCTCTCCCTCTTCCTGTCCTTTCTCCCCCTTCTTGTGTTCATTCCTTAAGAGCTGAAGCTTGGAAAGCAGCTTTCAAACCAGATTTCCTTTTGCCTGAGTACCTGGAAAATCAGGTTTTTGCATTGATCAGCCTTGTGCACTCTGGGAATGAGATTTGGTTTTGTTGTTGGAGATTTGATGACTCAAAAAACCCCCACTGATATGTCAAGGGGCTAAATTTCATTCTGTTTCTGGATTATTGTGTGTCCCCAGTACCCTGGGAGATGGAGATGGTGTAGTTTCAGGTGTCCTTAGGCAATCAGGGAGCAGGGTGCTGCCCTGTGTGTATTAGCAGTGGCAAAGGCGTTAATTAATAATTAATGAGTGTTAGTGGTTACTGTGTAATTGTGCTCAAGGCCCAGGTCTCTGGTACTGTCTGTGCTGTGAGTGTTTGATGGTGGAACAGTGAAATTTTGGATCTTTGAGCAAATCCCGGTGCCTCTCCCAGAGCCGGCACTTGCAGTTCCCTCGAGTTCCACAGTAACTATTGAACAACGTGTACCATTTATTTTTTTTTTTTCTGGAGAGATAATGTGTTTGCAATTTCCTCTCTCTCCTCTAAAATACAAGAAGATAACTGTGTTCTTTCCTTTGTGGTCCTGTGTGATTTCCTGCTCTGCAGGGACGGAGATCCCTCGTGTGACAGAGAGACAGCGATTGCTTGTTGACGTCACGGAAGCAAAGGAAGACAATGGAAAGGGCAGGTAAATGGCAGCATTTTTTAAAGATATTCAGAGCCTCTCCTGCTGCTTCGGAGGTGCTTGCAAGGCTCGCCAGTTCCCTGCCCTGAGGTGAGTCTGAAACGCAGCACCGGGGTGGAAGTTCAGAGCAGGAGTAATTAAGGGAGTCCTTATCACCGTTCTCATTTTCTCTCCCTGTGTTCCATGGTGTTTGTGTCCTCTCCACACACACACCGGCAGCTCTGAACTGATCAAACGGAGCTCGGCACAGTCCCAGGCCAAGGAATCCTGCCTGGGGCTGTGTCAGCCTGAGCTCCTCACTCACCCTGCAGTCGTGGGAGGATTTTTCAGAGTCTGGACCTTGCTGAGGAGGAGTTGGGATTGCTGACTGTGGTTGTGCCTGTGTTTGGACACCAATATTAAATATCCTGGGAAGGTCTGTTGCGGGCAGACATGAGCTCATTGTGCTCCAAGCCCCGTCTGCCGCTGCAGGAGGAGGTTCATCCCCTCAGCTGTGGCTGCGAGGTCTCAGCTGCGTGTGAAGGGCAGGTGAAGTCACCTCCTGCACAGGCACAGCCTGGAGGGCTCAGAACCACATCCTTTGGTACCACAGTTATCCCCCCTGTGTAGCACGGATGAGGCCGACCAGGCCGAGGAGCCCAAAGGAGAGCCAAAATGAGAGACCACACAGAGAGAGCAAAAGGAGAGGGCAAAAAGAGAGAGAGGGCAGAACCCTCTGACCTTTATTTATATGTTTTTACAAATCACCGTGGATTGGAGGTAGAAATCACTACCTCTCCATTCCATTGGTCAAAGCATCAATCTATCATATTTCTCCGCCCAGGCTACTGGAATGATAACAACACAGACAGTTAACAAAACATAGAGAGTTGTCAAGAACCCACGGCCATGTTTCCAGCAGAATGTGCGAGAAAGTATCACAGCAAAGAGAAACACTGACAAACTGCAAAACTCAGGGCAACACCCCTGCGTGGGGGGAGTGGCTGTGGATCATCCCAACCTTCGCCTTGTCCCGTTCCCAGCCTGAGACACTCGTGTGCTACCAGTCCCCTGCTGGTGCCTTCTGAAAAGGAACTTTTCTCCTCAAACAGCCTTAGCCTGAGCTGCTCTTGAGCTCAGCCCCGCTCTCTCAAGCACAGAAGTGACCAGCTGCAGTTTGAGAGCAGTTCCTTGTTTCCTCATTGATTACAATGATTTATCGTGTTAGTTTTGATGAGGTATTTACAGCACAGCTGAGGAAATATTAATCTTTGTTTGCATACAGGGCACTGCAGTGCTGATTTTATAGCTTATTTCATACAGGAATGTTTTAAGAGAATGTCAATAAGTAGCTAACAGGTAGTGCCTTCACACCCACTAAAAAAAAATCAAATTAACCTGAGATCTGACTGGTGTAATATATTATAGTATAGAACCTTATTGTTTTACACTTAGAGGGGAAAAAATAAGATGCCTGTGCGTAGTTCATGAGTGTAGATTTAATAAACCAGATAATTCTAGGGCTGAGAAAGAAAGAAAAGGATCTTGAAGGCCTTGAAAGAATTTTTGCAGGGAAGGAAAAGAAACACAAGCACCCCATGTCTAGTCTGGTGTATTTTTGATAGAATGAGTCCTGATCCGTTTTCTCTGCTGTAGCCCATCCTGCAGGGTTTGCAATATGTTTGTGCACATGCTCTTGCATATGCTGTCCTCTGCAGCTTGTCCAGAAATCAGAATGTTCATCCTCTCCATCCCCTCCTCCTTTCAGAGCCCTCTTTAGACATCCAGCAGGAATGCTCGATGATTTTGTATTTTGACTTTTCTGCAGGTGTCCTTCAAGGAAGCTCCTCCCTTCTCAACCATGCTCTGCCTCACGTTGCACTGAATCCTTTGTAAAACATCATTGTTTGTTTTAAAAAGTTATTTTTAAAAACCCCAAAAAACCCCCCGAACCAACCCAAACCAGCTCTGCCAAGCAGAGGGTATATCCGAGAACACGAACCTGAAGCACTGGGCAAGCTTTGTGTGTGATGATTGAGAGCGAAACCCGCTCGTTGTTCTTCTTCTTCTCCTACATTTGTTACACACAGCGTCTCTCCCTAATCGGTTTCTGTAGAATCAATATTTACAACAAAAGCTCATTCATGGGCTGTTTTCTAGTCCTCGACAGGATGACAAAAACATTTAGAATAAAGCATTGAGGGCTGCAAAGTGTCAGTGGCTTTTTCCATCAAGAACATTCCCTGGTAAAAGGCATTGACGCTTTGGGACACGCAGTTTTCACAAACACCAAGCGTTTGTCTGACACCCTGATAGTGCAGCTCCTGTCGTGTTTGCCAGCAAACTTGGGGAACTTTTCTGTTCCCCAAAAAGAGATTTATAAAAGAGAGTTTGAATCTGGAATTTGGAGCACTCAGTGCATGATACAGATACCATGATATAGATCCAGAGCCCGCAGCCTCAAGGCAGTTTATTACAGTATTTCTGTTGAGTGATGCTTAAACAATTCCATAAATTGTCCTTTCTGCTGCCTCTGTGGTATCACAGAGTGCAGGTGCGGGAAGAGCTGGGGCAGCCCAGAGCAGAATACCCAGTTCCAGAACAGAACGATGGGCAAGATTTGTCTCCAGAATGCACAAACGACCTCAGAGAATCAATTAACGTTATCTCTGTGCATCCTGCACGCACAGGACAATGATCAGAAATCCAACAAAACATCGAGACCGAGGCATTCTTTCCTGCTGGATATTAAACCGGACTGTGACTCCTTGGAAAATCTCTGCGCTCTAAATAGCACACTGTCTCCATGGCAATGTGCAGCTCAGTTTTTAACTTTTCAGCACATCAAAATGGTAATTTATTTGTTTTCAGAACTCCTGCAGTTGTCACAGCCATGAAAGCCTCGGGACTGGGCACTTTCCAGGAGCAGCCGGGTTAAAGTCTGGGTTAACCGCCAGGAAGTGCCCGACCCGAAGGTCGTTGTCTCCTAATTGTATTATTATTTCCTGTCAGCTCGGCTCATGAAGTGGCACTCAAAGCTTAGCAGGCAGCACACTCGGAGCATTCTCAGGAATTCTGTTCCCTTTGTTCTTGGCGCTAAGGACTCCTCTGCGAATGAATGCAGCCTGCGCTGGAGTGGAGGCACAATAAATCCCGTGCCCAGAGTGCCTGACTTGCACAGCTGCTATGGTTACAACCTTTTCTCTTTTTTCCATATTTAATTTGGGATGAGGGTACACGTTGTCATCTCCTTGAGGAAGCAAGGCACGGAGTTTGTGTTCTCAGCATTCTCGCTGTATTGTTTAATCCTTTGATGGCTTGGCTGGGTGCTGTGAGCACCATTGGCCTTGAGGCTGTCACAGCCCTGCCTGCTGAAGTGCTAAGCAGTTTGGTTCCCATCCAGCAGAGCACTCAGGCAGATGTTCAGCTTCAAGTGTGCAGGTAATTTCACTGGAGACTAGGAAAAAAACATCTCTTGTCCTAACCCCAGAGCCTTCTGTGATTTTCCTGACTGCAACGGGAGCGTTCGGTACCTGCGGGATTTAACCCGCGGAGCAGCAATTCCTCAGTCTAAAGAGCTGGAAGGAAATTCAGCCTCGCTTGATATTTTGGCTGGTAATGGGGTTGTCAACCTTTACAAATAAATCTTTTAATACAGCAGAAATTAGGGTGCTGCCACGGAGAGAAGGAAGTGGGAATGCAAATCCCGGCGAGCTGAGGAATGGTCTGTAAGGTGTGAAAATCGTGGGGAAGGGGTGAGTTCAGTCACACCACGGTGACACAGCCCAACAATTCCTCCCAGCTCCCCTCAGCTGCACCGGGATGGTGCCCACTAACATGTCTAGGCCATGGCAGTGAATTTATTCAAACTGAGTGCAAAGAGCTTGAATCAGCTTTACGGTCTCCCTGAATCCCACAGAAATCCTTGGACAGAGCAGTACCACGGCTTCCTTTCAAAATGTGATCAAAAAATTTGTAGATTGTGTTGTGTTACAAGGTGCAGTGAAGGGATGTTCAGAACTGAGATGGGAAAGGGATTATTTTGTCACTGATCCTACAGCGTACTCGGCATTGCTGTGTATGGAATTCTGCAGCTGTGACTCCCAGTACAGCACGAGAACTCCTCTCTGGAGGGCGTAATTTGCTTGGAAAATTCAGATGTGGGACACTGAGGTTTGGAAAGGATCGGCAGTGGTGTTGATTTGGTACCAACAGCACCAACCATGATGACCCAGAACAAGCACTGAGGGACAACTCATGGCCCTGGAGCTCAGAGATTCCCCATCACATCCTGCACTGGGGTTTTTTATTCTCCCTCAGGCATTCAGTCTTCAAAAACCCAGAATAGAGATGGGAGATGAAGTCACAGTGGAATTTTGAGCCAAGTGAACATGGAAATGCTCAGCTAAACAGAACGATGTGGTGGCCTTGGAAAATGCCACTCTGAGGCTGGCACCGGGGGAAATGCAAATGCAGGATCAGAAGGTGTTGGAAAATGTGGGGGAAATGATGGAGGAACAGCTTCAAAACCCTTACACATCTCCTTCAAATCTTCACGCTGGACAACAGGGATATGCATGTCCTGTAAAGAAAGGCACCTCCCAGAGAGTGATTTTACATTTATTTTTATAATTAGCCTCACTGGAGCACTGCTCCTGGACTTGGAGGCAGGCTGGGCATCATAACTGAGCAAAAAACAGGATTCAGCTTTATTCCAATACTTGCTCACGATGCAGATCCCAGTTTGGGTAACGACAGAACCCCGAGTAGGACCCACAGTTCAATCTTGAGTCTTATAATTTGGATATTTCCTCCCAAGCACACACTGCAAAACCTTCTCCTGAGGCTGGAAGGGATATCTGCATCCATTGTCTTTCTCAGAGAAGGAACAACTGCCCAAAGCCACTACGTTTCCCAAATCCCTTTTTTACTGTATTTATAGAGAAAATTCATAGAAATCCTAGAATAAAATAACTGATCCTGGATTCTCTGGAAAAGTTGGTGAGATTGGAGTTTTTTCTGCTGGTTTGTTTGCTGTTTAGGCAGTGATGTTGTCACTGACACCAAACATCATGACTGATATTTTTCCTGGTTTGTCAGCCTGTTCTGATAAAATACTTGGGGACACTGGGGCCGTTCCTTGCTGTTCTCAAAGGTTCTGTTTTGCAGTTCAGTTGTGCCTACCTTGATTATGACGCTGTGAAACAAATCTGAAGAGCTTTTCAAAGACATTAAACTGGTACAAGTCACTCTTGCCTGCAGTGAGATCAGAATCTGGCATTTAATCCACTGGAATGCCATGTACCATCAGGGGTCTTTCTGAATACAGACTCTCTAACCTCCATCATCCCTAAATAAATAAAAAGCAGTGGAATTCTTGGACAGATGCAGTGAAAGGACATATTTGCAAGCATATTGAAACAACAGCAGGAAATCCAGAAACAGGCTACAGGATTTAAAGCAATTCTCTGGATTTAAATGGTTGTGGATAGATCATATTTAAAAATGGGCATGAACAGAATAGAGGTAGAGCCTCTGAAACGTGTAGAATGCTTTTTTATTGCAAGATAACATTCCTCTGCTTCCAGCCCTCGGTGGTTGTGAACAAAATTGCATTTCTACAGACACAGCCACCACTTAAAATCTAAGAAATATTGTAAGGAAACTGGCACCTCTGGAGGGTTCCCCACAGCCACCCCGGGAGCTTTGTGCCTTGTGCTGGTGATTAAACCCCACCTATGGAACGGCAGAGGAGTGCAAGCCAATTTCTGGTTGTCTGGCACTGCTCCTCCCAGCTCCTGGGGACAGCTCTGCCCTGTCCCTGCAATATCCTCTCACATCCACGCAGCACAGAGGCTCTGGTGATGAGCCCCTGCCAAGATGTCACTCAAGGACCTGGGAGAGCTGCCAGGAAAACCTGTCCTTGTGTTAGGCCAATTAACTCCTGGCACATTTGTGACTGCTCCTATTAGTGAAGGGCACTGGAAGGAGCAGCCCTGAGACGACGGTGGCAGGGAACCAGAGGAAAAGGAGCTTTAGGGACTTCCTGCGTTGGAAAGAGCAATGAAAATAATTCACCAGGGCTCCAACACGCCTGGCAGGGCGCTCAGAGGAGCCCAGCTCGTGGAGTTTGGCATCATCTTGAGTTCCTGCTGTGGTGTGAGCCTCCTGGGGCCAGGGAGCAGCTGCTGGGACACGCTGGGATTCCCAGCAAGCTGTGAGTGACGGTGAAACAAAAGGCACCAGCACCAGCGTGGTGTCCTGACCTGGCACAAACACTGGTGGCCCCTCCAGTAAGGAAATTGCTCTTTGCTGTGGACAAATCTACTGGGGAAAAAATAAAAAAGGAGCATCAAGTTCATTTCCTGCTGATGTGTGTGAATCAGTTCCAGTCCCCACAAAGCAAAAGGAGATGGGCTACAAGCGTGGTAAATCAGCCTTTCAGCTTTTATGGCACCAAAATGATCACAAATCATTGTGGTGGCTCCTTGCCCTCCATAATGACAGCCATGAGTTTGAGTCAAACCTCAGTGAGATCAAAGCGAGGCCTGCAATGATTCCATTGCGCTCTGGCTGGGATGAAGGATAAAATAATCTTGTGTGTATCCAGAAAGCAAAACACATAATGGACCCCAAGAGCCTTAACGCACATGAGGCCCTCCCCTGACACGGACAGGCCCCTGGATGAGGATATTCTGCTGCAAACGCTGCCCTCCCCTCACAGCACTGATGCCCTGGAGAGGCTCCCTGGAACAGAGGCCAGACGGGATGAAGAGAATAAACTGGGGATTCATTGACAAAATAAAGAGAATAAACTGGGGATTTCTTGCAGGGCCTTCAACAGGGACACCTCGGGCAGTCAGAGCCTCTCCGGGAGAGGCCACAGCCAAGCTGGAGCCCGGGGCATGAGTTTGCTGCACTTGGATCAGTTTGGATCCATTCCCAGCTCAGGGTTCATCCTCCAATTGCAGCTGCAGGGAATGAAGTCATTGAGGCCAAGTCTGTCCCCCCTTGGAGAGGCTCCGTTTCCATCTTTGGGGGCCTGGGCCAACGAGGTGTCCTTGAGTGCAGCCTGGAGAGGATTTGTTGTGTCTGAGCAGGATGGGAGAACAGGAGCTCCCAGCCCGTGGGGAGTGCCAGAGTCACACACTAAAGCAGGGCAGGAGCTGGGAAATAGAAAATCTAAATCTTCAGGCGTCTGCAGCAGCCCCCACTCTGTTTCCTGAGTCTCCTCTTTGCCTGTTTGTTTGTGGTTTGAGAAGTTACAGAAGCATTAATGGAGAAGCCAGGCAGAAACGAGGCCGTTCACAAGCGACTCCTTTCTCTGAACATCACCTGGAAATGTCTGACTCCGGCACCGCAGCCAGGGAATGAGATCAGCTGCCCACTTGCGTGAGTCACTGAACACATTTCCACAAAAGCACAGCACATTCATCTCTCACTCATTACATCTTTTTTCTGAAGGTGTGAGGTGTCCCTGCTCGGGCCTTGCTCAGTGCCCACCTCTACCAGCACGTTACGCTCAGTGCCTCGCTCCTGGCTGCCCAAAGGAACGTTTTCATGGATTTTTTTCAAAGCCTGACCAAAATGTTGCATAACTCTCTCTTCTTACATCTTCAGAGTTCCAGCAGGTGCATCAGAAACACCAATAAAATGGAAATGCAGGGATGAATTTGCCTGCCCTGGCATTAGGCCCTGTTACATATTCATCCAGGAACGATAGCTCACCACACGCAGAGAGCGAAATGTGATTTTCATGAACCACAAAAACAGGAGGAACCACAGAGGGGTCTGGTACTGCCCTGCATGCAGATCAGGATCCAGCAGAACATGCACAGGAAACTCTCTGGTGTCTTTAGTGGGTGGCATTTCTGTAAGGATCTCTGTGTTTTCTCCTCCATTTCCTCCAGGACACGGCTCATATTTTATAGCTCAGGAATAGCAGGTTGTGATTAAATTTGTATACAGTGATTTTTAAATCTCAGATATAAAAAAACCAAACCCAACCTACAGAAACCACAGTATTTATTTATTTATTTTCCCCTCAGATTTGTTATTCCCAATCACCTCCATCAGCACGAGGCTGAGGCTGTGGCGGGGTGTGGTACAGGTAGATAAGGGATGCACTGTTGTCATTATGTTTAAGAAGTCAGGGTTATCAGCAGTCACAGAGATTAAATTTCACCCTTTCCACAGTGCCTTGGCTGCTGCACGACCTGATGCTTGGATTATTTGCATATGAAGAGATACGAACCAAACTTTAATTCTGAGATCTGCCTCACCCATTCAAACCCTGCCCTAATTAAGCTTAAAGCAGCTCTCGTGATTTGAGAAGGCAATCTGTGCATTGGAATCACTTTTCTCCAGTCACTGTTTCACCTCTTGGTGTCTCCAATTAGTATTTAAAAAAAAAAAAAAGAAAAAAAGTGAAAAAGGGAGTTTTAACAAATGAATATATTCCACTGAAATATGTATGCTCAGGCTAGAAAATTCCACACCTTCCAGACAGAACTGAGGTTCACTGTAAAGCTTTCTGTGCATAGATTTATAGAATAGAATTTGGGGCTCTTTGTACAAGCTACAGACAGTAAAAATACAACACAATCACTTTATCTGCTTTTTTATTTTACCAAAAATTGGTCCAGCGATCAGGTGGAGCATCCTGCCCTGCCAAAACTTTTTTTAGAAGCTCTTCTGTCCCATGTCTGAGAATTTGGGCTCAGCCCAGAAACAGAGAGTGGAACCTGGGAGAGGGATATGGAGTTTCTGCTGATTGCAAAGCAGAACATCTCCCAGGAAGATGAAGGATGGACCTGCAGGTCTCCTGGGCCATGACAAAATGCTACTGCCCCAAACCTCCTCCTGGGGAAGAACAACTAATCAAATAATTAAATAATTATTCATCAAATAATTAATTAAATAATTAAATAATCCAGAGCCTGGGAAACAGGGCCTTGGGGTGCTGTGTTTCGTGTAATTCCTGCCACACGAGTCCTGTAAACATCATTACAGCGTTATGTGAGGAAATCCTCCCGCAAAGGCTTCCAAACTGACCGATTTTATGTCACCTTCATGAGTCTGCTGTGGTTTATCTGGGTGTTTGCAGGTAATGAGAGACAAACCAAACCTAGAAAGTGTCCCAGGCGTGCTCCAAACCCGGGTAAATCATTGCTGGAGCTGTCCAGCCTGTACAGCAGTCAGGAGGGCTCCGTCCCTGCTCGCCAGGCTGGGAATTATTTAATGACAAAGACCTGACTGTGGCCTGAAAGCAGCCACAGGAAACATGGAAAGAGACTTTGCACAGGGGCCTGTGGTGACAGGACAGGGGAGAAAGGGTTCAAACTGAAAAAGAGCAGGTTTAGATGAGATATTGGGAGAAATTCTTTATTGTGAGGGTGCTGAGACCCTGGCACAGAGAAGCTGTGGCTGTCCCAGCCCTGGAAATGTTCAGGGCCAGGCTGGATGGAGCTCTGAGCACCCTGGGACAGTGGCCATGGCAGGGAAGTGTGAAGTACATGATCTTTAAGGTCCCTTCCAACCCAAACCATTCTCTGATTCTATAAAAAAAGGGCTTCATTTTAATGACAAAAGCTCAGATTGTGCTGTCAATTTTTAAGTCGATTTGTCTGTGGCCACTGTAACCATCATCAGTAATAGGAAAAGGAGATTTAGGCTGATTTTAACAATTCTTAAAATCCATAAACAGAGGAAAAAAGTTCCTGCTACAGGTCAGTGAAAATCAGCGAGGCCCCTGATCCAAGGCCCAGCGTAAGGAAGGCTGCCCCAAAAGCTCTCCCTTTGAGAGGAAAAAGGAAACAAGCGAACAGAAACACGCTGGATGTTTTTGAACTTCAAAACCTCGCTGCTGAGGAAGCTTTTAACTCTCCCTTTTGTTGCCAAGTGCCAGCAGGCAGCCACAGCCATCAATTCCTGTGCATCCCGAGGAGAGCTTCGTGATGGATAATTAGAGGAGAGTGGCAGTTAAGGGGTTTGATGTCCCCTGGGACACTTCAATGGGAGTACAGGCTCCCCTGATTCGTGTTTCATCCTTAATTGCTTCGGAAATTACTTTGATGTGTGTAAAACTATCTGTTTCATGTGTCATGGAATCATATTCTTGCTCAACCCACTGCTTCTTAATTTTGGGCACCAGAGCGGTGGAATTTTGCATACAGAGTTATGTTGCCAAAAGGAAAAAAAAGAAAAAAAGAAAAAGAAAGAAATCTGTGAAAATTCCTAGGGAATACGCTTTTGCAGTTAGCAGCACACAACTGAACCGCCACAGTGAAACAACAAAATAACTCTGCTATCATGGCTCTGCTGACGGGAAAAAGAAGAAAATAATCCGAGATCTCTGCTTTGTGTTCCTGAACAGACTCATTTTAAACTAAAAATAGTTCATTGGCAATGATTCCACTTGTTGAGGCACGATGCAGAGAGGCCTATTTTGGGAACTGAAACAGTTAAAGTGACTTTGAGGTGCCAACACAGCACACCTGAGCTTGCAGTGATGACTCCTGGGACACAGCCCCAGGTTTTCAGTCCTCTGGGTCCAGCAGGGGTTTTTTGGGGCTGGGCTGTGTCAGAGGGGAACCAGGGCTCATTCCTGATGGTCTCTTTGGGCAGTTCCAGTCCTGTCCTGTTTTCCTGGGGCTGAGCTGTGTCAGGGGGGATCAGGGCTCATTCCTGGTGGTCTCTGTGGACCTCTGCAATCCTGTCCTGTTTTTCTGGGGCTGGGCTGTGTCAGGGGAACCAGGGCTCATTCCCGATGGTCTCTTTGGACAGTTTCAGTCCTGTCCTGTTTTTTGGGGCTGGGCTGTGTCAGAGGGGAACCAGGGCTCATTCCTGATGGTCTCTTTGGGCAGTTCCAGTCCTGTCCTGTTTTCCTGGGGCTGAGCTGTGTCAGGGGGGATCAGGGCTCATTCCTGGTGGTCTCTGTGGACCTCTGCAATCCTGTCCTGTTTTTCTGGGGCTGGGCTGTGTCAGGGGAACCAGGGCTCATTCCCGATGGTCTCTTTGGACAGTTTCAGTCCTGTCCTGTTTTCCTGGGCTGGGCTGTGTCAGGGTGGAGTCAGGGCTGGTTCCTGATGGTCTCTTTGGACAGTTCCAGTCCTGTCCTGTTAATTCTGGCTGTTTTCCTGGGCTGGGCTGTGTCAGGGGGGATCAGGGCTCATTTCTGGTGGTCTCTGTGGACCCCTCCAATCCTGTCCTGTTTTCCTGGGCTGGGCTGTGTCAGGGGGGATCAGGGCTCATTCCTGGTGGTCTTCCCTTTGTTCACCTGCAGTCCTGTCCTGCCAACCCCTGCTGTGGATGCAGGGAGGCTCAGGTCAGGCTCCAGTCCATCTGCTGCCCCTCGGACGGTGAATTTGTGCCCAGCCTCCCTCCCGGTGGCTCCCCGAGCTGCAGGAGCTCTGCCAGCGGTGCCGAACACGGAATCCCCGTGGGGAGCAGAGCAGCACGGCAGCAATACCTAATTAAAACTGCGGGGAAGTAGGGCAGCCAATATTTCACCAGCAGCAGCAGCGAGTGTTCTGATTGTTAACAGTTCTGAGCCCCCATGTTTACTCTGAGCAATTACAAAAATATGTATTTTGTATATTTTGCCTGGAAATGGAACAGAAGCACGGCTGAAAACACTTGGCACTGTGAGTTACAGGTGTGAATATTCAAATCTCCGATGAGGGCTGTACCTTAATTCCTGCCAGGACCACAGCTGTGGATTAATGGGGTTATTCCCCTCTTTCCCCAGGATTGCAGGAGAGGGTTAAGGAGCTGCAGCTAAAGGAGCAGAGGAGCCCTGCCTTCAGCCACAAACCCCCGGGCCGTGGTGAGGAAAGGGAATCGCACCCTCAGCAGCCACAGGTGCTCATAATGCCACAGGACATCTTCAGAAGTCCCAGATCCACACTTCAGCCACCTCTCCTGGGTCTTGCTGGTCTGCAAATGTGAGATCTCATTCTTTTATCTGAGATCCATCACCTTCTTGACTTAGGGTGGAAGTGGTGAGGAAAGCAGCAGCATTTTGAATTTTAGTACCACCAGTGAAGTTCGGTGACCGGTGACAATTTGTAATAATAGCATTTAAAATGTTGATTTTTTTAAACTCTCAGAACAAACATTTGACTAATTGTGTGCTATGATTAGTTAAACAAAGCAATGTCCAGAGGCTTCCCAGTGGCAGAGGACCCCATAAAGATGGAACACAGCATTTTGCATTTCCATCTCTGCCCCAAAGTCCTGCAGCTTATCCAAAAGGATTTCCCATGGGAAGCAGGTTCCTTCACTTACAGCTGCTCTTGTGAGCCCATATTTCACTTTATTTGAGTGGAGCACAAGCCTTTGATGTGAAAAACTGCCCAAAACCTTTATTTTTATTTATAAATACATTTATTTATGCTTCTCTATTCATATTCACAGGAAGCAGACAAGAGGTTTCTGGAGTCTTGGCTGGGCTCTGCCTTCTTAGCTGGGTAAGAACTTCATTCTGCTTTGTTGCGTGTAAGAGCAGCTCCTTCAGGCGTTTTGAAGGACCTCCTCATGCTTCTCTTTGCAGGAGGTTTTTATGTGAACTTAGGTTAAAATGTGAACTCTTGGAGCCTGATGAGTGCATCAGCCTCATTCTGCGGTCAGTTTTAGTGGTTTTTGAAACAAAAAAAAAACAACCAAACAGACAAAAAATGCTTGTCTTTGATACTCTGAAGAAGGCCAGACTGAATTCTCTGCTGCTTTGCACTTGGTTGCTCTGTTCCAACGATGCAGATTCCCTCTGGGAAGGAAAGGGGAGCTGGGTCTCAGAAAAGCCCTGATGTGCTGGAGCTTTTTGCATTCTCAGGGTGAATGAAGGCATCCCCCACTGTACCAAAGGCCCAGCTGGCCCTGCCTGGGCCCTGACACTGCTGCCAGGGGGAGTTTGAGGTTAAAAGCAACAAACCAGCCTGTGCTGGGAGGGGTGAGGTACCGGTTCCCCTGCTCCCCGCAGGAGCTGCAGGATGTCGCGGTGCCGATCTGAGGGCCGCTCTCTGCGTTGGGTGCAGTGAGTGGCGCTTCGTTACACGAGGGGATGTCATTGCGGTAAATGTGGCGTGAGTCATGCGAGTGGTTGTCTGTGCAGGGGAGGAAGGCTCGAAAATGAAGTCACTGCAGGAAAGACCTACATGGAATGCAGAAGATTTCTGGCATTGCCTCTTTTTTTTTCCTTTTTTGAATGTGGAGAAGTCCTCACCAGGAAGAAAAGGGAATTTTGCTAGGAGTCATTCAAGGGATTTGCCATCCCCAGGTTTGGTCACTCTCCATTCATGCAGTATGGGGGCTGTGAAAATAAGGAATTTATTAATGGAAGAGGGGAGAGCAGTGACTTTAGGGTTGGGTTAGATGACCTCTCCCACCCACACATGTGGAGGCTGGGCTGGTTTTGCTGTCAGAAAGCAAATCCAGGTTATTTTAACCAGAAAGCTGTCAGGTTATTTCTCCAGGGCTGGCAGAAGTCCTTTACTCGTGGTGGGCTGGCCCTGGCCCTGCAAAGCTCCTACAGGACTGCAAATGAGGCATCAGAGGCTGGATCCAACGCCGCAGAGAGCTCACCCTGAACAAATTCTGCATAAATTCTCTGAGCCGTGCCCAGGCCGAGGCAGGAGTGCCACCCAGGGAGCTCCCTCCAGGCAGGTGCTGGAGCACAGCGTGCTGGGAATTCAGATTGCTCCACAAACCCAGCAGCGACTCAGGGCTGATTCTCTCTGGTTGGAGTGACCCACATTCCAGGGAACAGGATGGAGCTGTTCCCACACTAACGAGGAGAAATCTCCTTGGCCAGTCACTGCCTGCCCTGTAAATTAGATTAATGGCTCCGTTTGCACTAAAGGCTTCAGCAAGGAGGAACTTATTTTGTCACACTGACTGTGTCACATCTGTGCCTGCAAACACCCACTGGGCCAGGCTGGGTTTCCCTGGGGTGCAGGACTGCGCTCTGGGGGTTTATCCGTGCCACTGCCCCCTTTTTGTGCTGCAAGGATCATTCTGGACTTTGTGGGCAGTGCTGCAGCACAAATGCTGGTGCTGGCAGAAATTATTGTGCTATAATCCTCCCCTTAGAGCCAGACTCGTGTCCTCTCTCCAACATAAGCTGTTCAAACCTATTTTCCCTCCTATCATGGATAAAACTCGAGCGTTATTTACTCAGGCTTTCAATTAGGTTTTTAATTGTAATGAAATGATGAATAATTGCCAGAGCCTTTAATTTGCTCAATAGCTACTGTGATTTTAATGGCTTTTTACAAAACTTAAATGCTGTCCATTTATAGGGCCTGCTTTAATGGAGTCAATGAATTCAGAGTTTCATCAAATTAATCATTACACCCACTTCTGCATTTGTTCCCCTGTTCCTAACGGGTTTGTTAATGTAAGTGTGAGAAAACAGCGTTTGCTGACAATGGCCCGGCATCCGCAGCGGGTGTAAATTAACCCTGGCACGCTGAAATCCGCAACTCGCTTTTGGTTCATCACTCATCCTGTTATCCTGATTTTTATATCGCATGCAACTGCCCTCGCGTTTTTCAGGCTTTTGCACCGCTGCAGTTTTGATGCCACTGGAGTTACTCAGAGCTCGCTGCGGGGGTAGGAAGAGAATTGCACCTAAGGACACCACCAAGGGAAATTTAAAATTCCCTCCCTCAGCTTTTGTACACAAATCTATTTGGTGAGAAACGCGGCGTAGGTCCGAATGGTTTGTTTGAATTATCTCTGTAAGTTTGTTGCCGTGCTTCACGCCTTGTTAAACGTGCCTCTGATCTCAGGCGAGGCTGTTAGCAGCTGCCAAACACGGAGCCTCTCTGCGAGCCTTCACGGGGAGAAAGGACCGCGGTTCTTTAATTTGGTGTCTTCACAAAATACTGAAATGAGGAGCGAGTGTCAGCGTGGCACCAGGTGAGAAGGCTTCCCAGAGATGCAGGTGTGATTTTCTGACTCATCTATTAAATTTGCAATATTCTGCTGTGCAGGGTTAGAAGGATTCTCCTGCTCAGGAAGCCTCCCTGAAGGAAGGACAAATTATATTAAAATGAACCCCCAAACTCTGGCGGTGTCAGCGTGGCACCAGGTGGAAAGGCTTCCCAGAGATGCAGTACACTGCAACTGTGATGTTCTGACTCATCTATCAAATTTTGCAATATTCTGCTGTGCAGGGTTAGAAGGATTCTCCTGCTCAGGAAGCCTCCATGAAGGATGACAAACTGCATTAAAATGAACCCCCAAACTCTGGCAGTGTCAGTGTGGCACCAGGTGAAAAGGCTTCCCAGAGACACACTGCAGGTGTGGTATTCTGACTTATCTATCAATTTTGCAGTATTTTTCTGTGCATGGTTACTGGAATTCTCCTGCTCAGGGAGCCTCCGTGAAGGATGACAAACTGCGTTAAAATGAACCCCCAAGCTCTCGCAGTGTCAGCGTGGCACCAGGTGGAAAGGCTTCCCAGAGCTGCCACACACTGCAGGTGTGATTTTCTGACTCATCTATCAATTTTGCAATATTTTACTGTGCATGGTTAGAAGGATCCTCCTGCTCAGGGAGCCTCCGTGAAGGATGACAAATGAAATCAAAATGAACCCCCAAACTCTGGCGGTGTCAGCGTGGCACCAGGTGGAAAGGCTTCGCAGAGCTGCCACACACGGCAGGGGTAATATTCTGATTTTTGCAGTCAAGGCTCCTGCCTGGAAGCTTTTCCTTGGCAGGCAGAGTGTGGCTGTGCTCTGACCTAACAGCTCTCCGGTGGTGGAGGCAGCTCTCAGAAAACAAAGAGAACTTTAAAATTCATCTGATACAGAGATTGTTTTGCACCATCTTTTTCAACTCTTGACTCAAACCCCTTGTTTTGAAGGGAGCTGATTGCCAGTTTGTGTGAGAGAGGTTCAACACTGAGGAAGTCAGGATTTCCTAAATTTCCTCCTGGTATTCCACCTCACTAACTCCCCTCTCTGGCTGCTGTGCCGTGGTGAGGAGGGATCTGCACCCCCAGATCAGCACACGGATTTTTGTTCCAACCCTTCAGCCTCTGGTGTTAAAGGCGAGGGGATGGAGATAAAACCTGGAGCTGTGTCTGTTTAGTGCTCTCTCTGCTGCCTGATGCAATGGGGTTCTTGTACCACGTAACCCTACCCAGGAGAGGTGATTTGATTGCAGCGTGGCTGTAATTAACTCCAGAAATTATCCTGGCCAGGGCTAAGCTTGTCCATGCCATGCCACTGGAAGGTGCTGGTTAATATCATGCTAAAAGCAACGTGAGAACTCTGATATTTGACTAAAGTAGTTGGTATATTTTATAGCATTACTGCATGGGAAATCTCGAGTTGTACCTCTTTCTAAAACTGAAGGTTCGACAGCAACGTCCCTTTTTATTTGCACAGGAATTCAGATGCACGGCACAAACAAACGCGGCAGGTTTGTAATTCTGCAAGGTTCTGTGGTCCTTGTGTTCCTCTGTAGACTATCAGGGGAGAAAAGAACCAAACCCCGAGTGAACTGATCATCCCTTTGCTCTCAGAATAATTTCAGCTCTGTTATTTTTCCTACCAGCTTTTCAGCCATGGCTGGCAGGCTTCTCTCTGTTCCTCTCCCTGGCTTGCTCTCCTATTTCCTATACATTTTTCAGCTGCTGGGTGGATGCTATTATGGCGCATCCAACCTTTGGTATAAATAATTTATTCCGAGGGTTCAGTATGTTATAACGTGCACGAAGCATCTTGCATTTATTTTTAATGCTTTTGCTTTCCTGAGAGCTTTCTGCAGCCCAAGCTGCCATCAGAGAGAGCTGTCAATCTCCGAGCAGAAGGGAGAAACTTTTAGACCATATCGTTCTATTTTTCTAGCTATAAATCACACGCCTCTGGTGAAGAGTGCAGCAAATGGTTATTATTTACCATTCTGAGGAACCTGCCTTGGATGATGTGGAAATGTCTGTTTGCATTTGGTGTGGAGTCTCCGGAAGGAACTCCCCGGGAGTCGCGTGCCGGTCCCCTGGGGGAAGCCGGCGGAATTATGGAAATCTTGGAGGGCACTGGGTGGCTGAGGGATGTCAGTGCTGAAAGCACAAAAGGATCTGTAGCTGGGGCAGCAGTGCCTTGGCACTGAGCACAGCCAGAGGTGAACAAACCCCGCAGGACGGAGGGAAAGCTCAGTTCCGTGGGGAAAGCTGAGCTGATCCCTGCAGGGAGAGGGGAAAACAGTCACAAGAATGAGATTTTAGACATTTTAGGCATTATTAAATGAAAACATTGATGGTGTGGGAGGCTGTTAATTTTATTTTGTTGGAGGGGAGTGGGCTGGGGGGTTGGCAGGTTTTTTGTAGCTCCTGGAAGTTCGTTTGACATCCCATCCTGGAATTTATGCTGATTTAGCCATAAAACTGTGTCGTGATTTAAAACTAAGCCAGCTTAGTGAGAAAGGATTGATTTCAGCAGCGTGTCAGACACAGCCTGGTGTGTGCCCGTGCTTTAACAGACATGGGGAGGGAAGCTCTGGGGGGAGGTTGGTTCCACCTCTGGTGAAAATAACAGCTCGGGTGCCAATGAGCTGAGCAAAGCGTCAGCTAAAGCAGAATGCAGCCTGCAGAGAAGATAACTGCTGCTTCTTACAGAAACGCAGCCCCTCAGCAGCCCATCTCTGAACACAGGAGAGGTAAAACAATTCCCACCTCGCCCTGGCTCCTGGCACTGAGGGGCCTTGGGAGCAGGAAATGGCTTCGAGAAAGGTGGAGCTCTCCAAAGCACAGACTTTGCCATTAATGCCAATGGAATGGTTTCTGGTTTTATAACAAACCCCTGCGCATCATTCTGCCGCGATTTATACATCTCATAAAGATTCTGCCCGTGTGGAACCCAAGGCAAAAGGGGACAGAGGGGGAAGGAGAGAGGGGAAAAATAACCCGACCAAAATTAATCAGATTATTTAGGCTGGGAAATGAAGGATGGGTGCACCCTGCCCTAGAAAAGGAATGGTTGGAGCCGCATCGTGTTTATTCAGCAGCGTGGATAAGAGGATGTGTTCTGTGCTTCCCATCCCATCTTCTCCCTCTGCTGGCAGCCGCGGACAGCGAGGCTGGAGCGCACAGAACCCAGCAAAACTCTCAGGGCGTTCAGGAACCTCAAACTGCGGCGCTCGCTGGGAAACGAGGTCGGAGCGTACTCGAGTGCAATTAGTGCTGGCAATGGCTGGCAGCCACCCCTGCACAGGGCAGGAGAATTCCTGGAGAAAATCAGTGCAGCTGAGAGCAGCCCCTTCCCTTCCCTTCCCTTTCCTTTCCAGAGACTCGAGGTCATGGCACAGGAAACAGGGGCTGCACCGTCCAGCCTGGAAGTTACTATATTTATTTTTATATATTTATTTTTATATATTTTTATATATGTATTTTTAGATATTTTTATATTTATTTTTATATTTATTTTTATATTTTTGTTTTTATATTTTTATATTTGTATTTTTATATTTATTTTATATATTTATTTTTATTTT
>VYZT01043791.1:0-79698 GCA_013400735.1 Pomatostomus ruficeps | reverse complement strand
TATAAAGATAAAGCTATTTATCTTTATATATATATACATATTTATTTTTTTTTTGGCACAACTTCAGGTCTGTCATTTCAGAAATCACATTTCTTGTCTTTAGGTTACAATGACATCCTGTGTACTTCTACAGGTTACTGATTCTTCTCTCTGGGTTTTTTGTTCATTTTTTTTTTTTTTTACTTTCTTTTGAAGATATTACTATAATGTACAGACCTAAGGGAGAAACCTTGCCAAAGCGGCTGTAAGGAAAAGGTTCTGTACTATGTATTAAAGAAAAAAAAAAAGGAAGGAAGAGGATTAACTTTGTGCCAGGGAAGTTCTTTAAAACAATGGGCCTTTACATAAATGAAAGCGTGCTGGCAGTGTGTATTCGTTAATAACGCTGCCCTGTAGGAGCAAATAAATGTGACACTTATTTAACAAGAATAGCTGGAAAATCAGGATATCATCTCACCTCTAATGCAGATAGCACTGCCTTCTCCACAGGACTGGGGCATTACCCCTGCCAACCATGTTCCACTAATAACTACAAACCATAAACCATAAATCTTAGAAATCCCTATCGACCTGGCCCGGGAACGTTTCTATATCCCCGTAGCAGGGCAGAATCGGGAGTGCTGCGTTAATGGCATCAAACTCTTTAACTGTTCCTCGAGCTACTGCGGCAAATAGCGCGGCCCTTTGATGGCTGAACAAGTGGAGGCGCAGAGGAGTTTGTTCAACAGCCTGCACGTGCCCGTTCCTAATCCTCCTTTTATCGATACTCTTACTAAAGACAGGCAGAGATTTTGTTTTTTATTTTTCTCTTGGAGGGGATGCATTTGGAGGAATAGCTGCTGAGGCTCAGAGAGGCAAAAGCGGGAATTGAGTAGGAATTGAGTGGGAATTCAGCTCGGGGGAAATGGTGGCAGATGCTGGGGAATGTTGAAGTTAAACAAAGACATCTGTGAGTGGTGCTGGGAGGAAAGGGAAGCAGAAGAATCCCATGATTTTTCCAGGATTTATACATGCATATACTTCTAAAATGAACTTTTTCTTTTTAAAAGAAATCCATGAGGCCATTTAGGTTGCTGTGACTCTCCAAAGCTGTGGCACAGAAACTCACGCTTTGCATTGAATTTTTAATGTTTTTAGATTCAGCGACTCCGTGCAGTAATTACAGCGTTCTCTGCCGTGCTGTTGCTGCACTAAACATGCTCCACATTCAGCAACTTGTGTGACTTCTCCTGTCAGTCCCTTCAGCCAATTGGCCACAGATAAACTCCTTTGGAAATTTAGGTAACCTTGCCAATTTGGAATGTAAGAAAAGTGGCAAATGCCGTGGTGATCATATTAGGAGCAATTCCATCCTCTGTTTCTGTCCTGAGCCATATTTACAGTCATGGTTAATCTGGGTATTTCAAATATTTCATTAGGCTGTCTCCACACTCATTTTTCCTACTGTCTTTGTAATATATATATTTTTTTTTACAAATTGCCTGGGAACAAAATTCCTCCCTTAGACCTAGAGACAGCGCACAATTATTGTTCTGGCTAAAGGGTTGCTTCCTGAGGCTGGGACCTCTCCAGCGGTACAAAACCCTGGTGGGAGAGGAAATCTGGATCAAAATAGATTTCAATTTAATAGATTAAATTTAATAGATTAAAATTGATTAAAAGGGGGGTGGTGCTCTGCACTTTTGGAAGTTTGCAGCCTGGAAGGTTCCGCTGCCTGTGGCTGCCCCGTGGCACTGGAGTGAAAATAAACATTGCAGAGCTGAGGGGAGGGGAAAAAACCAAACAAAACCAAAGTCAAGTTTGTTTTCAAGGGTTTAATACCCAGGGAGGCACCTGAGGGACAGAAAAACAGGAAAAGGGACAAACGAGGGTTCTGCCTTCACACCCATTTCCTGAGCTCCCCCTGAAGGCAGCGAGGCTTGTTCCACCCGTAGCTCAGCTCAGGCCTTCAAAAGGAAAAATCTTGAAGAAAATGATGCAAATTTTGTGATTTATCACAGCTTTTCCCCTCACTGTGCACGAGGTGTCCGTGTCAGCTGCACCGAGGGGCACTGAGCTATCCTGGCTCTTGCCACCGGCTGTGCAGGGAGCACAGGAACATTCATTTCCCTGAGAAGGTGTTTAAAAATCTTGTCCAGAGCTGAAGGCTCTCCCCTTCCCCCAGCACAGCTCCCTCTTAAGCCATTTTCCACCGTGGTAGCTCAGAACAGAAATATTTTGTCTGGTTTCTCCCTTCAAGTTATATTTAGAGGCTGCTGTACAAGGAAAAAAAACCAAAAAACCTCTGCAGACTGATGCAGAGGATTATTAATGTTCACCCTCATTATTTTTCTCTTGCCTTGGCTTATTTTCGTAGCTCTGCCTTTCTTCCTCCTCCTCACCAGATTGTTTATACTTAAAAAGAAATAAGCCTTCTGCTTGTTGCACAGGCAGTTCTCTTTACATCGCTCTGCAGCTAACATTGGTTTCTGTTGTCCTTTTCCGTGTTTAGACATAGCCAGGATAAATTCCGATGACAGCCTTTCCAACTGTTGCTAAATATTTCCCATTTTCCCTGCAGCCCCGTTGCCATATGCTGCAGGAACCAGCGCTGAGCCCCGCGGGGCGTGCTCTGCGTCCCCCCAGCGTCCTGCCGGGGGCACGGGGGCTCCTTTCGCACACCCCCGGCGCCAGAAAAATCTGCTGGGAGTGGGAGGAGGGTGGAGCAGCCACCCACGGGCAGCTGCTGTGCCAGGGGGCCCAGAGCCCTGCCAGAGCTGTGCCAGGGCACCAGCCTGGGGTGGGGATCTGCAGGAGCACGGGGCAGCCAGGACGTGCTCCGCTTCTCCTGTCTCTGCTGGGAAAGAGAAACCCTCGTGGTGCTTTTTCTTTTTGGCAGGGTTTTTAAAAATTTTTTGGTTTTGTTTTTCTGGGGGTTTTTTGTTGGTTTTTTTGGGGATTTTTTGTTTGGGTTTTTTTTTTTTTTTTTAATTATTATTATTATTGTGGTTTTTTATTACTTTTTAAGTCTCCCTCCTGGAAAATTATTCACTCCTCTTACCTGTGGATATTTAGTCAGGTGGAAGGGTACAGACTAATCTGAAAATTGTGTGCCACAGGTAGAGAGAATATGAACCTTTCCTGAGTAACCTGTTCAGCAGAGTGTGCTGTTAAAATAATAGCATCTGTATTGGAGGTGTCACCACTTCTGCTGGGGCGTTGTTTTTATTCAGACAAGGCCTTAAGCAAAGTCTCATCTGGTACTTTTTTTAAACAAAAAAAAAAAGAAACCAACCCACAAATGGCATCCAACCAACCCAGCCCAGCACAAAAAGCTCACCAAAAAGCCCTCAAAGCTTTGTTCCATTTTTATTTTTTTCCCAGTTTTAAGAACATCCCCTTGTGCTCTGTGGGTGTTGTCTCATGTGGGCCATGACTGCTGTGTCTGGGGCAGCTCCTCCAGTCTTGAAAATCCTTTTGTTTTTTGGGTAAAACCTCACGTCTGGAGGTGACTTTAGCACAGAGATTTTCCTGGGAGCCAAAGGTTCCTGCAGCACTGAATAGCACTGGGTATGAGGTGCAAGCACCAATAATAATAATAATAATCATAATCCTTAGGTGAAGTTTCACTGATTTTTATTTCCTGACTAAATCCCTTTACAAGTTAGCCTTTAAAAAATAAACAAACCTTATGAGTATTCCTTAAGAGCTTCTGAAATATTTGCTTTTAAAACCACAAAAAGTGATAGTGAGCAGACCATTGTCTCGGCATAAGAAATACAGTAAAGAATACCATGAATTTATATGGGGCTGTAAAGACAATAATGCTGAGGGGTTTACAGTCCCTCCGTTTCCCAAGGCTGTCTGGCAATGATGTGATCATTTCACAGCACCTCCCGTTTCCTTTCCCTTCGTTGTCCCATAAATAAGGAGTCCAAGTTTCACACCTTGCGAGCGTATTCTCTGAGTTAGAATAATGCAATATACTGCTGTGACCTTTCCATACGGCAGGACCTGGTTGGCTGGGCTCTCTATTTATGGCTGTGCTGGGTGGCGTGGCATGAGTGAGAGGGTACCAGCTAATGAAAATATAAAACACCCGAGAAGCCGAGTGAACGTACAGAATGTGTGGCATTAAGTATTGAAATCCCGATGAATCGCCCTTGTGACAAAAGGTGTAATGAGATTAGGAATTGCAACAAAAAAATTAATCTTGTCTAATGACAGAGATTGTGCCTAGGCGGGCAAACGGTGTGAGTTTCACTTGATCTCATTACACTCCTAAATTTGTAATCTCATTTTCCTCCTCAGATGCTGCACTTAAGGAAGGCAGCAGTGTGTGAGTGTGTGATTGGGGGTGATGCATTCTATATTCGGGAAAAGTTACTTAATCCTTCAACTCCAGTGCCCCGGGAAGTGAGTAATGCTCGAGTCAGAGGGAAACTTCCCTCCCCAGATTCAAATGCGCTTTTGGTTCTTATTCCAAGTTCTGCAGAGCACAGCCAGCATTGCCTGACTCCATAAATCTTCCCCGTTCCAGTGGTCTCAGGCCTTTGAATTCCTGTTCCGGGCTGGGAGGGGAGACAAATGCGGAATAATTAGAGCAGAGAGCTGCTCAGCCGGGCCATAGATTTCCGAGATGAGGTTCCAGCTGTCAGGGCTGAGCACGAGCTGGGTTTTGAAGCATTGCAGGCCTGCAGTGGACCTGGGAGCCTCTCGCAGCCAGGATCAGGATTTTTCACTTGTTTTTGCTCCGTGAAATGGATGACTGAGAGGGAGGTGGGAGGGAAATGAAGAATGTGATTTCTCTGAGCAAGTTCTGTGTCTCCTCGTTCCCTATTTCCCATATCCTTTCAGATGTGCTGTCCAAGTACTGAATGTTGCACTCAAGGCTCTGTGAGTTTTTAGCTGTGCTCATTTGTCCTGGGAGGGGAAAGGACACAGGAATGATCTGCTTTTCCTGTGCATCCATAACCAGAAGTGTGAGCACGTGCAGGAGCGTCCTTCCCAACGAGTGGGTGTGGAGCTGAAGTCACAGCCCGAGGTCTCCTGCCTCCTCACAGAGGGAGAAAGGAAGGAAGAATGCAGCATCCAGGTTCTCAGTTGCTGTCAGGGCTGGCTGTGCAGCGATTTCTCCCTCAACCTTGCACTAGGAATATGCATGAGCAAGCAATGAGACATCCAGGAGCCCAAATTAGTCTTTTCTCTTAGCAACTTCCTTCTGCCCACACCTCAAAACACTCCAACCAGTGCTTCCCTCTCTAGAATCCACCTCCAGCATGTAAGCACCACCAAAACCTCCCGAATGCAGGAGCTTTCCGCAGGGCTGCATCCCACAGAGGGGCCTGGGCAGGGAGGGGGGATGCAGGGAGGGCTGGATGGCCCCAGGAGCAGTCGCACCTGTGTCCCCAGGAGCAGTCCCACCTCTGTCCCCAGTCCCTGCCCCTCTGGTTTGATGCTGCTGGCACTGGGATCTCTCTGCTCTCCTGCTTTCCTCTGCCCCAGAGCAGAAATCGGAGATGCAGCCTCCCCTGCCAATCCTGTGCCCACAGACTAAGCCACTGGCACCTGAGGTGTTAAACTGGAAGTATCTCACAGCATCTTGATGGGGAGGGTAGGGGAAAATACTCAGATTTTTTAAGGTGGTTGGTGTGGCACAGATTTTCACTACAGCAGCAGTGAGCGCGTTTTTAACACAACAAACCCCGGCCATACCTCAGATCCCTTCATCAAACCATGGCCTGGGTAACTGAAGGTTTCTAAATCATCATTTACAATTTCTTCCAGCCCAGGCAAGGCTCTGGGGGTGCGTGGTGTGTCGGTTTTATTCTCTGCTCTGCAGAGCTCAGTAACTCGGGGCAGGCGGTGGCACGGAACAGGAGCTTGGCAAAGCCACGGGCAGCTGAAATCGCATCCAAACTGGAGAGTGCTGGGCAGCCGTGGTGTTGTGCAGAATTAAGAGTCGTGCCTGCACTAAATAACTGATTAATCGAGTGCCTGGGAACAGCGTTCAGGGCTGTGTCTGGCTGGGGGTTTATGCAGAGTCAGGAGATGTTTTGATCGGTGGAAATTGCCACCTTCTGCAGTTCCCTGTGTCTGCAAAGTCACCACACGTGGGAGGACTCTGCTCTGCTCTTACAGGTGACGTGAGGCTGCAGATTTCCCTCCCTCTCCCTCAGATTCTGGAAGCTTCATGATTTTTAACAGAAAATGGGTTTTTTTGTTGTTACAGATATATTTGGATTTAAAAAAAAAGTTGCCACAGTGTCTCATCATGTCCTGGTTAATGCCAATCTATGGAGAACAGACTCTGCTGTGAGGGTGAGGAGAAGCTGCATCACAGGAATCTCTCTGGTCTGTACCAGGGAAAAAAATGTAAATGGCTTTTAACTGGCCACTGGAGAGACAGAGGCAAGTGACTGCTGAGAGGAAATTGAGGAAATAAGGGGTTTTCCTCTCCTTTTCTGCCACTTGTGCAAAGCTGTCCCGGGTGTGCTGCCCTTCGTGGCTGTCCTCCTCTGGGGGTGGGCACGGTGTTGTGCATGGATCTGTCCTTGAGTTTGTGGGTTCCTCACAGAATTCTGCCAGGCAGAGAAAACAGCTTTTCTACAAAAAGATGTTTTTCTGATAGAGAAGCTCAAAAAAGCCCAAGGTTTCGGTGTCACCATGCTCCAGTATCTGCAGGATGGGATGCCAAAGCCCCATCCTTTGGAGCGAGCAATGCTGGAAATATTTGCCTTTTCCAGGCCTCGCTTTACAAAACCCCAGAGGAGAGCAAAGTGGCTTTAAAAGCAGAGACAGTCTGTCTGAGGACAGCTCTTGTTTTCTGTTGCCTCATGTTTTGTTTTTACTTCACCTCCTGCAAGGTGAATCCTTTTTGCCTGTCTGGTGACAGAGAGCAGCTCGGGAAGCCGCTGGGGCCTGGTGCAGGGCATGCGAGTCCACGGTCAGAAACACCCCTTTGCTACCTGCCAGGGTTTATCTTTGCAAGGCTCGTGGCTCTGGGGGCTGTTGTGGTGCTGCAGGTGAAATTCCCGATTTTCTTATCCTCTCCCTTCTGTATTTTTGAACCCCAGTAACTCCCCCTCTCCCAAACCCACCAGAGGAGCCAGGAGATCCCATTCTGCCGAGGGTTTGTGAAGCACATGTGTAGTTTGTGTGAATTCCTCCTCCTCTTGTCTCAAGTAAAGGAGGAAACACCCCATTTCCCTCTCCGGACTGCAGTGTCTCGCTGTTCAGGTGGAAACCCAAAAGGATCTCCAGAAACTCCACAATTGCCATGGATGTGCATGGCACATACTGGGTTATGGAGAGGTAAAACTGAAATGTTCAACGTATCTGAGAAAAATCAAGTTTCTGTTTGAGGGAAAACTGGTGGTGCTGGGCAGCAGGGTGGGGTTCCGACTGAATTGGGTGGAAATGGAATAAATACTGTGCTGAAAATACACCTCAGATTCCCCAGTGTGCACCCACAGTCACCTCTGTGTTCAGAGAACAGAAATTTGCTCTGTGCAGCAAAGCTGTGCTTTAACACACACAGAAAAACAGAATTATGGGGTTTAAGTTAATATTGTGCCTGTTATCTGTCCTTTTCCTGCATTTATGGGATCAGTGATGGTTTGATTTCTCCTCCTTGCTGTCCCATTTCCCCACTCTCCATTTGAGCCATTTTGGCAATATTCACACCTAACTGCCTAAATGTACTCACAGCTCTTGTTTCAATGTGCGTTCACATGCTGATTAAGTGGTTCCCTGACAGCATTATGTCTGGTTAAATATATCTATTTCTAAATTTACTGCACCAAAATAGAAAGCAATAAACAGAGCTAAATGACTTTTTGAACCATTATCACGGTATAAAAATACTGAAATACGATTTTGAACTGTCTGCAAAACCCTGAGAAGGCGTAAAGGTCTGTTGCTGTGCAAGACTTCTGAAATTTCAGACCACATTCAATGCCTGCACTGTGGCAATGATCTGGGGCACTAAAAGCAACGAGCCTGCTTTGCTTTGCTCTGAGAGCCTTTGCAACAGGCACTGTCTGAATCCCTGTCTTTTCTCAGACCGTTTTACTGCCTTAATGATGTTTGAATGCAGCACACGATGAATTTATAAACCACTCTTGAACTGGAGTCCTCCCTAATTTGTCTGAGCAACAAAAATGAAGGCAGTGAGTGAACTCGTGGTGCGGCAGTGACCTGGAGCTGTTGGAAGGGTCTGAAAGCATCCCCTGGTGCCCTTCACCCCCAGCCCTGGTGCAGCAGTGCCCCTCAGAGTGAGGTTTTATTCCCATGAAGGTTTTATTCGCTGTAAATCAGAGTGCTCGCCTCACTCAGTCTCTCCTCTGCCTCAGAAGCCAGCACGACCCGCTCAGTTATCCGAGCTCGTATCCAATTAGCAGCTGAGGGTTCCTAATTTAAATTCCTCCAGGGACAACATGAGCCTTTCAGCCGAGCTGCTTGGGCGAGTTGAGCGTGGTTCATATCAGCAGCAATTTGTAGAGCCGGGTCTCGCTGCAGATTACAGCTGGTGTTGGGAAACCTTGACTTGAACAGGCAGAGGCTGCGGTGGTTACGTGTTCCCCACACCCTGGGGAAGCTGGGGGCTCTCTGAGGGAAGCTCCTGCTGCACTGCTGAATCTGGGTGGGAAAATATCCCAAAAACATGGCAGTGTTTACATGGAGTGCCAGCCTTCCGACAGTTTCCAAATCAGGCTCAAAGAGTTTTGTAGAAAATGCTGTGGGGTCCTTGCTCCTTCCTCTTCTGGGGGCTGGGGCTGTGGCCAATTTAAACAAGAACTGCAAAACCTGGGCCATACCTTGAATTAAACTTACTAGCTTGTAAAATTTTCTACGTTGAGGCACAGTAGTGGTTTCTAAAATGGTTTTGGTTTTTTGGTTTTTTGGGGGGTTTTTTGCTGTGTGGGTGCCAGGAAGGGAAGTCCTGCTGGCAGGGGTCACCTCCCAGCTGGAATGAGCAGGCAGGGGAACACTGGGGAATGGCTGTGCTGTGACACCCCACACTGGGCTTTGGGACTTGTGATTTCCTGTTCCAGAAATTCACAAATTCACCTTTCCAGCTGCAGATCCTGGCTCCCACCTGTGCTGCGCTACCAAAGAAACGGGAGAGAAATCACCAGGGCCGGCTCGGGCTCAGCACACCTACTACAGTTAGAAAATGCTTCTTTCTGCCTTTTTTCATTTTGGTGTCTTTTATTTAAGAGAAAAATGAAGTAGAACTAAGCAAAATTTGAGTCTTGAAAGATTTCTACAGTACATGGAAGTGCTACAGTTCTGCTGTGTGGTTCATTATTTCTCCCTGAGCCGCAGGACTCTGCCTGGAGCTCTCCTGTGAGTTCTGGGATGCAGGATTCCAGTGGGAAGCTCCCAGCAGGGGCACGGATGGAGCAGAAACGTGAACCATCTGAAATACAGCTTCTAAGAGGTACTGCGACAACCTGCATCTCAGAAATCCTCTCTGGTTTTTGCATAATCTTTTTTTTTTTTCAGCTCCCCACCTTTCTATTTTTCACTTTAGAAAAATATCCACTCTCTTCCATGGAAAGCAAAAACTCCTATGAGGAAGGGAGAGTTGAGTAATTTTCTTGTGAAGTTTCAAAAGAAACTTTTCAGCCATCCACAGTGTTAAAATTTCCAATTTTTTTCTTTTCCTCCCTCTTCTAAAAAATCTATTTTACTATTTGTTAATAAATGAAAAGGATCAATGTGTGAACAATGCCATAGTAACAAAATAAAATTAGTTTAGGAGAACCACGTCTTTATTTTTCCGTAATTTCCCTTGTTCTGTGTATATTATCCTGTGCTATCCTTTGTCAATGCTGTGAAATTAAATCAATAACCACAGTGCCCAAATTGAACTCTGAGGGGTAAGAAAACCAACACCTCACACTGTTATTATTTTCCCTTTCATTCCTTATTTATTTCCCCTTGTCTTTGGGCAGTAATCTATGTTTGTTCAGAACGAGCACCACTGGATATAATACAGCAGCACATAAATTATGGGATGCTGTGCAGCTCCTCTGCAGGCAGAAGGTTCTGCTGGAAAGGTTGAGGCAATTTGAAGTGATTGAAAATCTGCATCTTATCGAAAATTACAAACCCTGGCTGTAACGTGATTTTGCTCTGAGGAGGAAAGGTGTGGCTCTGGTGAGTGTTTAAGAAAAAATAAGTCAAACTCTCCTTACTTGTGTCCTCACCTGATTTTCCAGGGTGCGGACAATTGGACAAATTTGAGAAGGAAAAGAAACACTGAAGCCAAGGGAATCTGCACAGTCTGTGGCATCACAAATGAAGTCCTCTTGCTGCAGTTTTTTTGCTGCCAAGAGGACTTTTTGCTCACGAAAACCTGGGACTTGCTTTGACAACAATTCAGTTGGACAGCAACACATGTAAAACAAACCCAAAGTACGGCAAAACCTTATAAATTACTGCATCTGCTGCAGATCATGTTCCACAACATTAAAGGCTCCGCAGGAACAGGAGTTCACAGCACACACAGCGGTGGTTTGAGTTTTGGGGGTTTTTTCATGGGCTTTTGTTATTTATTTCCCTTAGAAGTGACTCTGAAACCGACTGAAATGAATTATTAAGTAACCGTGGGTAACTGCTGTTTATGCATCGGATTTCTAGGCCGCGGTGAGTGTTGTGTTTGCTTACCTTGTCTATTAGCGCAGTTAACGAGTTAATAGCAATAAAACCAATCAGCACTGTGGCTTTACACTGGGCAGAAGCTGAATTTTCTGGGTTTTTTCCCCTTCTCCCCCTTCTACTTTTGCCTTCCTGACCCGGTCCTAGAGCTGTGTGCATGACCTGGAGGTGAGGCACCCCGTACCCTCCTAACCAGGGAATTAGGAATGTTCTTGGCTGCTGAAGACGAGGGTTGGCTCCCTTCAGCCTTCACTTCTCCAGCCTGGAAAACCCAGCTCCTCCTATGCCATGGTCACGTTTAGTGCACACGCTCTCACATCTGGAATCATTATTTTCACATAACGCCTAATTTTAAATAATTGGTTACCATTTAAAAATGCACTCTTTTTTTGCTGGTTTTTTCCTGGAGTCCTTTTGTTCCTGAGGCCCAAGAGTGGCCGCACTCATTGGAGTCTGTCCTTTAATGAAGCCGAAATGTCACCGCTCCAGCCTCCTCTCCTCCCTGCCATCACTGCAAGATGGGATTGCACCCTCTCCTTTAGCTGGTGAAGATATTTAGAGAGCTTTTAAAAGCTGATATCTTTGTGAATTGTTTTTCATGACTTGTACAGGGGCTTAAGTCACCTGTTCGATCTCCAATAGCAGGTGAAGGTGAATCTTTGGCTGAACTTCATGGGTGTGCTTCTTGTAATTTCTTTACGTGCTCAGGTTTTGCACTCTATAAAGAAAACATTCCCAGCTTTAGGCATTAATTTTGGCATTTTCCTATTGATATTTCCAATACAAATGAATATATTTCAACTTTTGCCTGCTTTTAAACCGGTTTTTTAATCTGATTCTTGTCTTTTATCTGGAGTGTTTTCAGTGCCTCTTCTGTGTTTTCCTGTTCTCTTTCTTTCAGGAGATGTTCTGGCATTTATTACGTTCACATAAAAGTCTTGGAAGTGTTTCCTCTCGGAGAATTACAAGTCATCGGGACAGCAGTAACCGGTGTATTACTATTTATTGTGTTTATCTGGCGTAGGAGTGCGGCAGGTACGCTGAGGCTGGACTGTAGTACAGTGAAATCAATAGGAAATGATCCCTAATTAATTGGGCTTCTGTTCCTAAAGTAATTCAGCACTTCCACTGAGAATTAACTCATCAGCTCCTCCTGCTAAGTAAACATCACAATAAATAATATAAACCGTTGCTTTCAGAATGTTTTGTTTTCCTGCAACTCAAAAGGAGCTTTTGTTTAAAGTTTAAAATTTTTATGGAGCTGTGCCTCTGGGCATTTTAGACATAAGATGAATAAAAAATGATCCAGGGTTTTACTTAGAAAACCATTCCTGTGCATATACGGGCTTGTCATTTTGAGATGAAATTTTCATACAAACTTTCAGCCCAGGGGACCAAGCGGAATCTTCAGGTTTAACAATTTATAAGTGTTCTGCCACTCAATAGATATGAACAATATGTCCACACCGAACCCTTCCCGGGCACTTGGAGTTTTAATATTTACTGGGAGTTAGCACAGGGTGTCTTTACATCACTTTCTGCAAGACGCAATTAATCCAGCAAAGCCAGGCAACTTCACAGGCTGCTACAAATCACTCATTAATTCTGACTTCAAACACCCATAAAGACACACTCGGTCTGACCACGATGAGCCTGGCAGCTCGATTGCTCTTTGGCAGGGGAAAAACAAGTGAAAAACAGCTCCCAGATGGCCATGGCACCACTGGAGCAGCTTTGCCACGCTCCTGGTGATGCCTCAGGATTGAGCTTTTCCATTTCCCAGCTCCTGCCCTGCTTTAGTGTGTGACTCTGGCACTCCCCACGGGCTGGGAGCTCCTGTTCTCCCATCCTGCTCAGACACAACAAATCCTCTCCAGGCTGCACTCAAGGACACCTCGTTGGCCCAGGCCCCCAAAGATGGAAACGGAGCCTCTCCAAGGGGGGACAGACTTGGCCTCAATGACTTCATTCCCTGCAGCTGCAATTGGAGGATGAACCCTGATCTGGGAATGGATCCAAACTGATCCAAGTGCAGCAAACTCGTGCCCCAGGCTCCAGCTTGGCTGTGGCCTCTCCCGGAGAGGCTCTGAGTGCCCGAGGTGTCCCTGTTGAAGGCCCTGCAATAAATCCCCATTTTATTCTTTTATCTTGTCAATAAATCCCCATTTTCCCATTTTATTCTCTTCATCCTGCCTGGCCTCTGCTCCAGGGAGCCTCTCCAAGGCATCCCAGCCCAGCGAGGAAGCTGTAAAACACCAGGGAGCACCTGGGAGGCCGATGTCCCTCGAACTGCTCACCACAAACACGTCTGGCTCCTCTACGGAGCAGAGATGTGACAGAAGTGTCCTCTGCTCTGGGTACCTTCACAGCCCGAGGATCAGAGGTCCCAGCTTTTGTATTCCATAAATACCCAGGGAATTGCACTGCGTTTGTTTCCAGCTGATGGGTTCTCTGTAAAGGCAGCGCTGTGCTGAAAGAGCAGCACCAAGCTGGAGCCCAGAAACCTTCCCTGTGTGCTGCTCCACTGAGAAACAGCACTGAGCAACTGTTTATATCACTTTTCTTCAAAAGCAGTCTGTAAAGATGACTTAATTGCTTCTCGCAGAGTCATTTGAAAAGGAAAAATTCTGTTGTGTTCAGAACTAGAAAGGGTTTTACTCCCTTGTGAAGGAAAACTGCAGCTCCCTGGGCCATGGGGTCTTTGGAGGGGGCACGGTTTGTGGTTGGGGTTTGTGGTGTTGGGTACAAGTTTTACCTTTCCAATCGTGGTGTAGAAACCCTCTGAGGGATTTCCCTGGAATGGTGACAGCCCAGCATTACAGAGACACTGCCTGTTGTACCCTTGCGCAGCTGCACGGGGGTGATTTGCGCTGTAGGAATGGGGAGATCAGGGCTCAACTGCCCTGAGTGTGACTGAACTCTGGAATGGTGTTTCCCTGGGTCTTTCCCTGTGTTCATTCCTTTCTTTATACCCACAGCCCATGGGTGGGTTCACCTTTTCTCAGGCACAGAAAAAATTCCTGGTTTTCCTCACATGTGTTCCACTTGGCAGTGCTCAGTGCAGCGTGGTGCTGTGAGGGAAGAGGCTGAGTGGGAACTGGGGGAACGCTGCAGGGAGGTGTGGAAGGACTGGATTTGTCATTCAGTGTATGAGGAGCAGCTTCCAGCCTGGCTGCTGTTCATTTATGGGTTAGAAAAACCCTGATCACATCATGCACTGCTCTATGAAAATTCACATTTTAAAGGAACAGAAGATATTGGGCAGTGGAGCAGCCACCCAGCCATGGAGGTTTGGTATATAAAATTAAAGAATCTATGAGATCTACATTGATGGGCTCTGCAGAGAGCCCATCTTGAAAATCTTTTTGTTTTTAAACCCAGGAGGAGATGGAACCACCTGGAAAAATGCACAGTGTCAGCTCACCCACCCTCAGGTGCACAAATGTCAATCCCTAAAGCCGGCTGGGAGTGAGGAGACAGTGACAGACTGCACCCCTGGCAAGCTGGGAGTGAGGAGACAGTGACAGACTGAACCCCTGGCAGCCACGGTCAGGTCTGTGTGGTGTTTTGGGGCTGCCTCGTTGTTTCTGAGGGAAGGCTGATAAAATATCTCAGAAAAATGGATCGGTTTTCAAATGCCAGGAGCAGTTTCACCTGCAGGGGAGCGTGGCTGTGCCTTTGGAGGGCAGGGACAGTCTGGCTGTCCTGACAGACTCGTTCTGGGTGTAGCTGCTCCCGTCCCTGCTCCCTGCGTGCTGCTGCTGGTGAATTTACGGCTCTCCCAGAGCCTGCAGCCAGCCTAAGCCATTCCTGTGTTCTCTGCCCTATCAAAATCAATTTGGAGAGCAGTGCTTCACTTGAGGGCTGCTGTAGTTCGTGCCAGCTGGTTTGGAGAGGTTTTGGAATTGTCCCCTTGCTCTGGCCGGTGTCACTGAGGCTGTAAGGGCTGGGTGTGAGTCTGCAGCCTCATCCACCATGCTCAACTCCAGCAGACTCTTTAATCCAAACCAGGCAGAGAATCCTCAGACTCTTTAATCTAAACCAGGCAGAGATTCCTCAGACTCTTTAATCCAAACCAGGCAGAGATCCCTCAGACTCTTTAATCCAAACCAGGCAGAGATCCCTCAGACTCTTTAATCTAAACCAGGCAGAGATTCCTCAGACTCTTTAATCCAAACCAGGCAGAGATTCCTCAGAGCTGATGCAGTTCGGGTGTGGGCACCCCCGGAAAATTCCTGGAGTTTGTGTTCCCCCCCTTAAACCCAAACCTTGTCAGCGAAGCTTCTCAGGAGCCAGCTAGCTGCTGTCATCAACAACCTGCAGGAGAGTTACTACAGGGCTGCCAAGGCAGGCTAGGAAAACTTATTTTTTAAAGTTAATAGATGATAATTTATAGATGTATTCACTGTGGAATTGGTGTCTTGTTTCTTGGAGGGAAGGGAGTGGTTCTGTGTTTCTGCCTTCACTGCTTTTGCCGAATGTCTGCTTTAAAAACGAGTTCCTTCGTCACCAGCCATCCCTTAAGTTTGCTTTTAACCAGAGTTGTCGTGAGCATAAGAAACCGTGTGCGAGCCTGCAGGTGATCCTCGCATTGAGAGACTGCTGGGATTTTTCTATTCCGGAAGGCGCTCCCCCGGTGCCTCACCTGCAGTGCCGGATCTCTGCGTGCAGGGCAGAGCAGCAGCGGACCTCTATGAGCTGCTCTGTCTCCAGTGAGGGGAACAAGCCCTGAGCTGCGGGCACTCAGGCAGGGTGTGCCTGAAAATATAAATAAATGCTTAAGAGAACAGTTCCTCTGACTTGATTTCCGTGTGTGTTGATCTGAGAGCTGGCACACACCCCTGTTCCCAATCCCCCACCCTCGCACAATGTTCCATCCATCCCTGCGCAGGGATCCGGTGCTGCTGGAGCAGGGAAACTGCTTTTCCCTCCCTATTTCCTGCTGCATTCCCAGCCCGGCCTTTGGGAACTCTCCTGATTTCTCCTGGCTCCGTGCTTGGTTAGATGGAGTGGTGATGCTGTGCTCTTCCCTCAGCTCTGGTGAGCAGAACTGTATTTGTATTTTTAGGCACACAAACCCCAGGACAGGGGCACGCATGTTCTGTTCTCCTAGGGGAGCAGTCAGTTATACACACGTAGGGAACAAAGCCTTGGTAAAATACAAAACCTCTGAGAATTTATTCCTTTTAATTGTATTCCATATCGTATTTTTGAGCACCTTCCTGTAAAATGCTGCACAATCCTTAATGAATACAAGACTAAAGGTCTCCTTTGGATTCAAATTCCGAGTATTTGCATAAATTTAGCGCCATAAAATTATTTTATTGGCGAATCAAGATGCACACACAGGTGTACCTTTCAGAGCTCAGTTTTGTAAACAAGGCATCCTGCTCTGCTCTCAGCGCAGCTGCCATCACTCCGGGGGAACATCAGAGATTTACTTGAGATTTAAAGTTGGGATTTAAACTGAGAGCTGCATTTGGCCTAAAAACTCCACAGTGAGAAGCTTGTCATTGGTTATCTGCCCAGCGAGTGAGAATATCTAGAAATATCTACCCAGAATGTCTACAAACGGAGCAAAAATTGTTGTGCCCATCAGTGTTTACTCTGCTCTAACATCTGCATTTTTCATCCCTAGCTCATTCTTTTGTTTGTTAAATAAGATTTTTTTTTTTCCCTTTTCTGCACATCAGGGAGCTCAGACTCTTGCTTTTTCCGAGTTTCAGTGTTATTTTTCTGTGGACAAAGCAAAACGCCATGAATTTAGTTTAGGAGGAGATTATCTGCAGGCAGAGCTCTGCTCTAATCAGGGTCCCAGGGGCTGTGAAATACGAGCTGGATTTCAGTCCCAGGATATTCTGTTATCTGCCCCTCTGATGAGGGCACGCTGGGAGAGAGGAAGACCTTACAAATTGCCGCGCAGTTTTAAGATTTCTACAAAACTTCCCAGCTGATAAATGGTGTATTGTGCCTGCCAGTCAGCGGCGAGAGATTATATCCACATCTCCTACACGGCCCTGAGCTTAATTTATGGTGAGTGGTTAATTCCCTTTGTGCTTGGCAGGGATTTCTGCTGTTCGGGCTGCAGAGGAGTCACCTGCCACGGACTGGAGCTCTTACCGACCACTCTTTAATCCTTTGGTACCTCTGGCTGCCTAACATTAGCTGACCTTCAATTTTTCTTCCACCAGCACAGGCCAGGACTTGGATTTTTAATTTATTTCAGGCACTGAAACAAATACACCGATGGGACATGAAATTTTAAATTTCAAACTAAATAGATATAGGCTGGAGGTAAAATCATAAAGCTATTTTGAAAACTTCAAGATGAAATCCTCTGAGTGTTTTGTTAAAATATAGAGAGGCTACTAGAGGCGAATGCAAACATGGTTTAAATGGTGGAATAGGGATAAATCCCTCACCTGCTGAAATTCAGAGTGGAGACAGAAGCACTGTGAGTGCAGTGCATTAGCACCTCCTAACTAATGGTGACCTTTGCTTCACGCACAACTCGCTGAAGCTGAAATCACATTTCTGCTGGGAAAAGGACTGTGTTTGCCCAGGGAGGACGGACGTCAGGCACAGGAGGGAGGTGCCAACCTTGGCTACCAGGGCTGGTCGTAGAAAAGGCAGCAGATCCTGAGAGTTAATCCAGGCTCATACCTGGGGCAGGATTTTGTGTGTGGTTTTCATCAATCAGGCATTTTAAAAGAACTGTAAGAGGGGAGAAAAAAGAAAAGGAAAAAATTAATGACAAGAGGAGATGAGCACTATGCAGAGACCAGGCACTGCACTCAGGGTTGGTATCTTTGGCACAGTTTGGATTCAGAGTTGTCCTTCACATGCATGGGAGTTGAGCCTGTGTTCAGAGTCAGCCCCGAGCATTTCCCACTCTAAACACTGGGGTTCACGCTGGAGAATGTTGGTTCTAAAAACCCAGCTACTCAATGGCTTCTTAGCCCCACAGTTCTTGCCTGGCATCAAAACCGAGTGGCAGACACGGTTTTATTTCTTATTTATGCAGGGCCCGACTCCTTCCCCGGGTTATTTCACCCCTGGCAGCAGCAGAATCCACGGCAGGGGATGATCTGAGAGCAGAGCAGCAAGGGCTGCGCTGGGATTCTTCAGAAATAACAATATTTTGGTGGCAATCAGCATCCTGTGCACCTTCGGTTTGAGAGATAAAAAAAGCTGGAGGGGGAAGGGAGGAAAAGAGGGAACGTTTCACTGCTGCATTTAAGCGGTGGTGTGATGGCCCAGCTTTCAGTCTCTCCTGTGATAATCACCTCTGAAATGGAGAAAAACGCCGTAAAAATGATTGGACAAAGCGCGTGTGTCGCTCCTTACACAAAGGGCTATTATTTCTCCCTGCATGGGTACTTACCATTAGAAAAGTTTTAAGGATAATGTAAAAAACCCGGGATGACAGCTGCCAGAGGCATTTTAACATTAACTAGAGTAATTGTGCTTCCAGACGCGGGGAAGTTCAGAAAGAACTCGCCATTCCCCGACCCCAGGGAGGAGCAGGGGATGCGTTCAGCCCCTGGAAGAGGCGGAACTTCTTCCTTCAGTGAGTGCCCCTCTAACCCTGCCCCTCTCTCCAGCTTCTTGCCGCAGCACGGGGCTGGATCTGGATCTGGATCTGGAGGGAGGTGTTGGGTTTGGGAGGATGAGGATGAGGCTGAGGCGTGGGGGATGCTGAGCTGGGCAGTGGGGCAGCAGGCACAGGGGCAGCCAGCTGAGCACAGGCACCTGCTCCTTAAACAAATCCTCGTGTTTACAAAGGGCTTGAAAGCTGCTTTATCGAGGTGAGGGGCTGGGCAAACTGGGACTGCACTGAGGGTGATAAAGAGGAGAACCTTTCTGGGGAGAGCCAGGAACTGGGACTCCACTGAGGGGGATAAGGAGGAGAACCTCTCTGGATACAGGAGCTGGGACTCACTGAGGGGGACAAGGAGGAGAACCTCTCTGGATACAGGAGCTGGGACTCCATGGAGGGTGACAAGGAGGAGAACCTCTCTGGGGAGAGCCAGGAGCTGGGAATCCACTGGGAGCGATAAGGAGGAGAACCTCTCTGGATACAGGAGCTGGGACTCACTGAGAATGATAAAAAGCGGCACATTTTTGGACAGCCAGGAGCTGGGACTCACTGAGGGGGATAAGAGGGAGAAGATTCCTGGAGAGCCAGGGGCTGGGACTCCACTGGGGGTGACAAAAAGCATCACCTCTCTGGACAGCCAGGAGCTGGGACTCCACTGAGGGGGATAAGGAGGAGAACATTCCTGGACAGCCAGGAGCTGGGAATCCACGGGGAGTGATAAGGAGGAGAACCTCTCTGGATACAGGAACTGGGACTCGCTGAGGGGGATAAGGAGAGAACATTCCTGGAGAGCCAGGGGCTGGGACTCCACTGGGGGTGACAAAAAGCATCACCTCTCTGGACAGCCAGGAGCTGGGACACACTGGGGGTGGTAAGACCCTTCACGTGGTTCTGTAAGGAATTTCTGAGGTGAGGTGCTCCTCTGAAGGACACTGCATAAAACACCAGCACCAGCAGGAACTGCCCATTGCACTGATGTTATGTTGTGCGCTGATTTTGATTCTGTGACGCAGATCCGTATCTTTGTAGCCATGTTGTGGATCTATTTAATCACAAACTACAATGTTTTCAAAGATTAAAGAGGTTTCTAAATCTTTTCTAAAGCACCTTTGAAAAAAGACATCAATGAACTTTGTGGAAAGTGAATATTTGAATCTATAATGCATTTCCAAAAATTACAATACCATGATAGTATTGGTGTCTTTTGACAAAGTATAAGAGAAATCTGAGGGTTATTTTAATATCATTTTATTCTTCAATTAAAATATTCATGATCACCTTTCATTATTTCAACTCCCTGATCATTATGAAAAATGTAAATGGTTTCAATTCATTTATTCATATTACACACAGGAAGGAAAAAGTATTGAAATCCTATTGAGTGACCACAGACAATTTTCACAGGAGTGCAGCCCCAGCCAGGATTCTGAAGTTGGCTTCAGTATTTTAATTAAAATGGGCAGACTTTGCTACACCACGAAAGGACAAGGCCCAGTGTCCCAGTGTATGGCTTATGCTGAAAATGAGAATTGTTGTGATGCTGCTCCACATTTTTTAGGGTGTGCATTTATCCCATCCCATTCCCACCCTCCCAGATCTGCATCTCACCTTGATGCAGTTTTATGAACTGGATCATAGACATGACCCCGGGTTCCATTCCCAGCCCTCTCTGCTTTTACAGAAATGCCAGAAAATGCTGCTCATAAATAAATGGGGCTGCTGGGACTGCCAAAGCTCCTTTTGGGCTGCTGGGATGTGCCAAAGCTCCTTTCGGGCTGCTGGGACTGCTCAGGCTCCTTTCGGGCTGCTGGGATGCGCCAAAGCTCCTTTCGGGCTGCTGGGACTGCCAAAGCTCCTTTCGGGCTGCTGGGACTGCTCAGGCTCCTTTCAGGCTGCTGGAACTGCCAAAGCTCCTTTCGGGCTGCTGGGACTGCTCAGGCTCCTTTCGGGCTGCTGGGACTGCTCAGGATCCTTTCGGGCTGCTGCTACTCGCAGAGCTCGCTCCTTGCAAACGGCTTTTGCTCGCTGCTGCTAAGCCCATTGCTCACCCATTTTCAGTTTCCATCCTTTCCAGCTCTCTCCTACCCAGCCCATCCTGCAGCCTCTAAGATTTTTCTTTTTCTTTGCCTTTTGAGGACTTTTTGCTGGTGTACAACTGGTGTAGGGCCTGAGTGGGTTTTGCTTTCTGTGTTCCCAGAGAGCAGAGGCCTGGGCAGGGGAGATGGAATCACTGACCCAGGATTTGGAAAGCTCTTAGCAGCTGTGACCATCCTGGAACAGACTGTGCCACTTCTCCTAAAACCCCTTCTCCTGGCAAAGGACAGATTCTCCTGGGAAAGGCCTTTCCTGGGGAAGAGGCACCAGCGAGTGTTTGAGAGGGAGGAAAGCTTCTCACAGCACGGGGAAACAGCTGTACAACCAATCTCTTCTTGTTTAACTTCTCTTCGTTTAATTTGTTTAATTGAGGAAGGGACGGGGGTGATTTATCTCCTTAACTCCAAACCCTGCATTCCAGCACTCAGGATGGAATGAGCCACCTGAGGAAGCTGAACGTGCCTGAGTCCATGGAACCTGACGAGGCCTGAGGGAATTGGCTGCCGTAGGTGACATCTGAAAAGTCACAGCAGGCAGGTGAAGTCCCTGGGGACAGGAAAGGGGAACCCTGCACCCATTTTAACACAGGGCAGAAAGGAGGAGCCTGGCAGGAGCTGCCAGCCTCTCCTCTGTGCCCGGGGAGAGCAGGGACCTGCTCCTCCTGGGAGCCGTGCTGAGCCTCAGGGAGAGAACGGGGACAGCCAGCACGGCCTCCCCAAGGACAGGAGGGGACAGGGGACAGCCAGCACGGCCTCCCCAAGGACAGGAGGGGACAGGGGACAGCCAGCACGGCCTCTCCAAGGACAGGAGGGGACAGGGGACAGCCAGCATGGCCTCCCCAAGGACAGGAGGGGACAGGGGACAGCCAGCACGGCCTCCCCAAGGACAGGAGGGGACAGGGGACAGCCAGCACAGCCTCCCCAAGGACAGGAGGGGACAGGGGACAGCCAGCACAGCCTCCCCAAGGACAGGGAGGGGACAGGGGACAGCCAGCATGGCCTTCCCAAGGACAGGAGGGGACAGGGGACAGCCAGCACGGCCTCACCAAGGACAGGGAGGGGACAGGGGACAGCCAGCACGGCCTCACCAAGGACAGGTCCTGCCTGCCCAGCCCAGTGACCTCCTGTGGGGGAGCGACTGCGTCAGTGGGGAAGGGAGAGCTCTGCATGGTGTTTATGTGGACTTTTGTAGGGCCTTGACACATTCCCTGTGACATCCTTCTCTCTGAACCGCAGAGAAGTGGCTTTGATTTGGGGATGAGGAATTGGCTGGATGGTTCCGTCCAGAGGACAGCGGTCAGTGGCGCAGTGTCCAGCTGACAATCAGCAAAAGGTGGTGCCCTCAGGGACCTCAGTGGGACCAGCACTTTTCAGTGCCATTATCAGAGACACAGACAGTGGATCTGAGTGCGCCTGATGGGTCCTAAACCCTTTCCAACCCAAATTATTCTGTGATTCTGTGATGGACACTGTCTGCTTTAGGCCAGCTGGACAATGGACATGGCTCAGAGGAACACACCGCACACCCTGCAAACCATCGTGCAAAGATCCCGGGTTTGCAGTTTCCTCTCCTGGGGGGAGAGAGCTTACCAGCCAAAGCTGTGCAGAGCTATGGAAGAGAAAATCAAGTGCTGTAATTGTGGGTGTTTATCACAGTTACAGTTTTTTTGTCTATTCATAGAAATTTGATTTGAACAGGGTAAATCTGTGCCCACAATACAAATGAGATCATCTTCAAACAAAGTAAGTGGAAGAGGCACTTTTTATGGCTTTGTTTTATAACTGTGCTGCTTGAGGAGTTAGTCTTTAGTTTCATTTTTTTTTCTTGTATCTTCACGTTAAATCAAACGCAGTAGAGTATAACTCCTCAATTAAAGCAGGGGTTTGGGGTTTTTTCAGTAGGAAAACCTGATGGCAAAAATAGTCACTGCTATTCATGGTGAGTGATTTGTGGAGCAGGTAGGAGAAGCACTGAAGGATGGTGTCCAAGGTCAGTGATGCCATTCTGGCATTGGCACAATGAGAAGTCCTTGGAGTTTAATTTTTTTGTGGTAGCAGTGCCACGAAAATCCTTCCCAGAAAGCCCAAACCACTCAAATAACATCCCATTGAAAGAGCTGCACCTTTCCCTCAGTCCGTGCCTCTTCCTCACATCACCAAGCCCCTGACTCTTCCCCCTCTCCCCTGCTCAGTGTCACTGCATTTGCAAACATTTATGCGAGCTCGGTCTCCCGGGCTTGGGAAGCAGCTCCCAGCTGGGTGGGAACCTGCCAAGGCTGCAGGAGGAAAGGCAGAATGTGCTCAGTTTCTAAACACAGCCGGTTGCATCATCTTAGGGTAAAGGGACACCAGCAGGAGCCTCTCTCCAAACCCCTTCTGTTGTGTGGGAGCTTGGACCCGCAAAGCTGCAGCTGGACTGCCCGGGGTTTGTTTCTCTGGAGCTCAGGAACCACATTTGCCCTTCTGCCTTGAGGGAGAACAGGGGTTTCACCATCATGCCCAGGGCAGCGAGGATGCTGGGAACCAGCAGGAAACCGGGAGAGCAGCACCAGCAGGGCTGCAGAGAGCTCAGGGTTATTCAGTCAGGCCCTTGGGTACCCTCCCAGGGAATCAGCTGTGGAAGAGCTCTTTGGAACAGCCCAGCAGCACAATTCTCACTTCAAGGCGATTACCTGGAAGAGCAGGAGGTGAGAATAGAAGAAAAAGCAACACAAGTTCCGTGGGACCAGAGAGAGCTGAAAGCAGAGCCTGGCCCTCATCCCTGGGCACTGCTATTCACAGCTGCGATGGGAGACGGCAGCCCCTGATTTCCTGACCCCGGAGCTCTCCCCTGTTTGTGTGTTTGGGCTGGTGGGGAAATTGGGCTCCGTTATCACTCAGGCGTGCCCCTGGTTCACTGTAGCCTGTGACAGTGACTGCGGTGTGCTCGGGGACACCTCCCCTGCTGGCTCTGAGCGCTCGGAGCTCTCCAGAGCAGGAGGCTGCAGGTTTGCTCAGTTTGTCCCAGGAAATCCCACAGCAGCTGGGCCTTAAATTGAAAAGGGCAGTGGTGGCGGGGCTGCACGTCTGCATCCTCCCTGCAGCTGTGGCGGGGCTGCACATCTGCATCCAGCTGTGGCAGGGCTGCACATCTGCCTGCTCCCTGCAGCTGTGGCAGGGCTGCACATCTGCATCCAGCTGTGGCGGGGCTGCACATCTGCCTCCTCCCTGTCCCTGCCTTTGCCATCCCGGAGCCGCTCTCCGCTCTGCTGCAGCCCTTTAACCCGAGCTGACCTTTGCCGGCCAGGGGAACGCCGGTGTCACTTGCGTTTGTTTGTTTGGCACAGACGGCAACCATCTAACCCTTAAAGGATGTTACTTTCGTTTGTTTTCCATAGACGGCAACCATCTAACCCTTAAAGGATGTTACTTTCGTTTGTTTTCCATAGACGGCAACCATCTAACCCTTAAAGGATGTTACTTTCGTTTGTTTTCCATAGACGGCAACCATCCAACCCTTAAAGGATGTTACTTTCGTTTGTTTTCCATAGACGGTAACCATCTAACCATGGCAGGGTGTTTGAAATCGCTCTCTTGGGAGTCAGTCTCTCACGTTTTCCCGTTCTCGCTGTTAGCTGCCACAATGCCCTGTTTCGGGATGTTAGAGGTGGAACTAATGAGAAGAAACTGTATTTTAAAAGGAGAACAACTCTCTGCTTAGTCTGGTAGGGTGGGAGCCTAAAATACTCTTCTCTTTCAGTTAAAAAAACCCCAACTCTTTCATACAAATAAGGAAACTTTCACTTATTCGCTTACTCGGTTTTTCTTGTCTGCAGCATGTCCCTCCCTGGCTGACCCACGCTGCTCCGCCTTTGTTATAAATCACAGCCAGAGTGGGAATATCCAACTGTGATGTACGGCTCCATTCAAATCCCACTCGCTTTCCTGCCTCTGAGGAGCCTGCTTGTTAGGGAGCCATGGGAGTTATAAATAGGACAACACATAACAAGGTTCACTGCAGAGACATGCCAGAAAATGTTTTTGCTGGGAGGGAGAGAATCTTTTAAAAGAGCCTTTTGATTTCTCTGCTTTCCTTCTGTCATTACCAGACCTGAGAGCATGCAAAGGCTCAGCCAGGGCAGCAGAAATCAACTTTTCTGGCCCTGCTGCTTGTTTGCCCTGCTCTGCCACTGGCCTTGATGCAGCATTTCAGTTTGCTCTCCTGCAGGAGGAATTTCTCCCAGCCTAGGTCACAATTTGAGGATCTGCTCAGAGCTGGTGTGAGACAGCCCTTGGCCTGTGTGGAAATGCCATCTCCATCAGCAAAAAACATCCTTATCTCCATCAGCAAAAAACATCTTTGAAGGCATCTGAAGCTTCATCATTCCAGCAGCAGAGGAGAAAACCTGTTGTGCCTTAAAGTTAAATTTTTTAACGAACCTTCCCTTTCTCCAGACAAGAAGTTTGGAGGTCAAAACTTGCCCATTTTACAATCCCCTTTTCCCTGCTGGGACTGGTGCCACAGCCTGACCTGCAGAGAAAGGAGGGAAGGGACAGATGGTCCCAGTGTCCCTCTGAGGGTGAATGGAGCAGGGGTGCAGCTGTGACCTGGGACAGTTTAACCCCCCCAGTGACCTCTTGTGCAGTCACACCGCACAAGAGCAGTAAAATGAGCTTTATAAACGGCTTTGTGAGGTGATGGGCAGTGAGAGGACCTGGTCCTGGCATCGCCACTGCCTGGCTGAGTGACCCCGGACTTGTGACTTCATTTCCCCGGGGCAGTTTGCCCCTCGCTCGCTGTATTTTGTGACTCCTGACAGGAAGGGTGACCTCGTGCTGTGTGCTGGCATCGTGTCCGTCTCAGCTGCTGTCTCACCTGTGCTCTCCCATGCTGCTGTAGCCTCCTAATTCCTCACATTCACAGCAATCCTGCTACTGTCAAAAAATGCAAAACCGCACCATTATATCACTGCTTGTAGATCATTCACATCATTGTTTTTCTGCGGTCTTGGAAATGTTTGTGTGAAGCAGCGAACAGGAGCAGGGAACTGCTGAAAGTTCTCCAGATCATCTGGGGATGCAAAGGAAGTAAACATAAATCACGGGACAATAAAATCTTAATTTTTAGTGCTTTTCCTTTTCCCGCTTTAGTGATGGATTTTATTCCTTCTCCTTAAAGTTCTGGTGGCAGTCGGCTGTTACCCACAGCCTCCATTAGGAGAACATACTTTGTTGCTATAGCAATTCTTCTACAGATATTTTATCGCACTTAGATGCTGCTGGGGGAAAAAACGAAAAAGCAGCAAAAAGGCAAAACCGAGGCACAAAAAAAAAAAGCATCGCTGACCTCCTCACAAATGGTCAGCCTACCTGATCTGTTATTTCTGAGCAACTTTTAACTGTCTCACAGAGATCTGTATTCTATATTCTGGTGAACATTATATCTATATTCTATATTCTGTATTCTATATTCTGGTGAATGCTATATCTATATTCTATATTCTATATTCTGTATTCTATGTTCTGGTGAATGCTATATCTATATTCTATATTCTATATTCTATATTCTATATTCTATATTCTATATTCTATATTCTGGTGAATGCTATATCTACATTCTATATTCTATATTCTGGTGAACACCATATCTATATTCTATATTCTGGTGAATGCCTGGGGTGAGGCGCTGTCTGGGCAGGTTCCTCGTTGCTCCGTGAGTGTCACCAGGCTCGCAGCAGGACACGCTGCAGCGCGGGGTCTGACACAGCAGCTGCAGATCACCGCGGAGATAAATCCATCCTTTTCCACCCGAGCATTTCACCAGCTCCAGTCTGAAGCCTTGATATCGCCCTGCCAACCAGAGGGGATGTTTTTAAGCAAGAGAAGAGTTATCAAAGGTTTGCTCAAAGTTCCTTTTCGAATGGGAGCATGGATTTGCGTTTATTGTGGGTGAATGTAGGGCTCATCAAAACTAAAATCCCTGTAGGGATACGGCACCAGACACAGAACAGCAGCGAGCTTCTCCTCCTCTGTCAAAACCAGCTGCCTGATGGCTCAGCTAATGAGGAAAAAAAGGTCATTAATTCTGTCTGCTGCTGACTGCAGGCGCTGCTCCCCTCCCAGGATCAGCATCCCCCCCCGGGAACAGCCCCTGCACGGAGCCAGTGCTGCCTGCGCTCCCCTGGGCACGGAACCGGCCCCGGAGCCAGGGAGGGACATGGGGCAGCTGAGGACAGCATCCTCTCCACCCTGCTCTGAGGGGAGCATCCCCATGGGTAAGTCTGCCCAGAGATGGCTGTGGCCAGCAGGATGGGCCGTGTGGCCAGCGGGATGGGCCGTGTGGCCAGCAGAGCCCTCTCCCCAGGCAGGGAAGGGCAGAATACAGAACACAGGGTAAGGGTGGGAGGTGCTGCTCCCCCTGCTCCGGCTGCTGGGGAGCAGAGGGAACGGGATGGGAGGGGGCAGCAGAGGTGACTCCACCAGGGCCAGAAGTCTCCTGCCTCCAGAACACCAAAATGAGGTGAGAGGTGCCCCAGCTCCTGCTTTTCTGCTTCTTTCAGGGCTCCTCGCGCTACTCTGAGGTCTGAGTGGGGCTGGGCATGGGCTGCTCCTTCTGCCCCTCTGCCCTCACTGCTGCTGGGAACATTTCCTCCAGAACGGGCAGGAATGCCAGCACAGCTCTCACCAAAACTGGCATGGTCTGAGTGGCACTGTGCATGGGCTGCTCCTTCTGCCCCTCTGCCCTCACTGCTGCTGGGAACACCTCCCCCAGAACGGCCAGGACAGCCAGCACAGCTCTCACCAAAACTGGCATGGTCTGAGTGGGGCTGTGCATGGGCTGCTCCTTCTGCCCCTCTGCCCTCACTGCTGCTGGGAACATTTCCTCCAGAACGGGCAGGACGGCCAGCACAGCTCTCAAGCTTCTTCTTGTCTCCTCTTCACAGCTCACCGAGGAGGTAAAACCCAGAAAAGAGCTGTTTCACAGTCCAGTGGCCACAGGGCAGGGTGTGATGGGGAGGGCATCCACCAGCAGCCCAGAAGTGAAGCCCTGGCTCACAGTTCATCTGGGTTTGAGTCACGGCTCTGCCCCTGGCCAGTTCCCATCAGCCAGGCCCGGTGAATCAAAGTGTTCAAATCCCACCTCCTGGTTCCAGCCTGATCCTGTAATTGCCTTCACTTTGTCACTGCACACGTATTTATTTACAAAAGAAGGATTTGTGAGTAGCCCTGACTCCATTTCCTGGCTGTTTATTACATCGAGAGGTGCAGGTTGCAGCATCATCACAACAAAACCCTTACTATTAAGGTGATTACGGTTTTGGCAGATTTTGCAGGCTGAAATTTTGAGTGCTTGGACTCAGTCCACAGGTAAAGCTTTTGGAAGCTGGAAGTAAAGCGATTTTTGAATTGTGTGTGCTTCAGTGACGTACATCCCCCCCAAACCCAGCGTGGTGCTGTTTATCCCTGTAGTAACACAGGAACGGGTGAGCTGAGTCACTTAAACTGTCTCCTTTCGAGAATCTCACCGAGATTTACAAATAGAGCTCAAAGTGGTGCAATTTTGAAATAAACTGCTTGCTTGCCGTGCTGAAACAACACATCTCCTCCCATACTTTTCCTGCACACAGGAGCGCGAGGTGCTCGACTCAGTGGCTTCAAATACCTGGACTTCGGTGACGTTCTATCAATTTATTTGAAATTGCAAAAATTACTTGGTGTTACCGTGCTAGGAGACTCTTTCCCAAAGAAAACAAGAGAGGTTGGGTTCCCTGTAGTGAGCTCTCCTCTCTCCCAGCATTTCCCTTCCAACACGCTGGGTGTCAAAGCCTGGACAGGAGGGGTTTCTAAGGAAGCTGCCGCTGGTTCCATCTTTCCCGGCTCCCAAAAGAGTGGAACCCCTGCTCCTTTTTGTTATTCCTGAGGATGGATCCCGGTCTCTCACGGAACAAACCCTGTGGAGCTCCGAGGCAGCATCCAAGGGTGTGATTTTTGCTCGTGTGGTGGAAGGGAAGAACAGGGGACCCCAGAGCAGAGGTCAGCTCCCACTCCCACCCTGGCTGGCCTCCACAAACATTTCCTCATGCCTGGGATGATGCATCTTGAATTTTCTCCACTTGCTCCTGGAGATAAAGAGAATTCCTCTGCTTCAGAGCTCGCCCAGGAGCCCCTTGCCAAGAGGGAAGGGAGGGGGAGAAGGAAAAGGGCCACGCTTTCAGCCCTCAGCGAGGATATGTGATTGCACAGCATTACTGTTGGCTTTTTGCTGCACTCTGCAAAGAATTGCAGCCATGTAATTTATTTTTTTTTCCTCAGGTAAATTCTAACTGAAATCTGTAGGGAAAGTGAGCCCCCCGCCAGGATTTGAGGCGGCAGCCATATTAAATAACAATGCTGCCTGCCAGGAGAGGACGGCTGCTGTAATCTGCTGGGCGAGGATCGGGAGAGCTGCATTGCTTTGAGCAGCTGGAGAGCGCGGACTTTTAAATTCCATTTTTTTTGTTTGCGAGTTTATTTACATACCTCCTTAGAACTGCCAGGAACCTTACTGTCGTGAATTGCCGTGGGGGATTTCACTAAAAAACCCAAACAAATGAGTATCTGCGGTACTAAACCGAAAGCTGTGCAGTTTTAATTTCAGACATTTCCTGTCCAGCAGGGACACACACTAATTAGTGAATACTAATGACTGCCCACCAGTGCTCAGGACCTCACTGGGTTCCTTCAGAACAAGGAACCTCTCTAAAACACATGATTTTCTCCAGGTCTTTCCAGTCTGGTTCCCTGTCAATAGGATTTGTTAACTCTCAGGGATGTTACCCCCCATGCAAATCCTCTGGCTTTGTTCACACCAAGATAATTTCCACCATCCTTGGAACCTTTCTGCTTGAAATCTTTCATCAGCTGGGCTGCAGGAGGGACTGAAACGAGGTCCAGGGTTTGAGAAATACACAGAAGGTGAAATCAGCCATTAGCTGGATAAAAGGGAAGAAAGTTCAGGGGAGTGACATAAATTGGAACGCTGAGACAAAGCTCCTCGATAAACGACACGCCACAACTGCAGAACAGCAAGTGCCCAGCTGCCAGCGGGTTCCGTGCTGGATAATGCCGGGTTGATAAACTGATCTTAATGCCCAAGTAATTAACAGTCAATTATTTTAATATGACGACTGAAGCTGAGCAATGACTGCCGCTGGGTCATTATCTGTGCCTGTGCCTGTGCAATGTTTTTAGTGGGAAACGTCTTTAATTTCAGGCTGCTGGGATGGCTCCGGAGGGGCAGAGGAGGCAGCAGACATTAAACACCCGCAGGCTCAGGGAGTGTGGGCTCCCACTGCCCATGCTGGGGCAAGATGGCTCCGGAGGGGCAGAGGAGGCAGCAGACATTAAATACCCACAGGCTCAGGGAGTGCGGGCTCCCAGTGCCCGTGCTGGGGCAGGATGGCTCCGGAGGGGCAGAGGAGGCAGCAGACATTAAATACGCGCAGGTTTGGGGAGTGTGTGGGGCAGGATGGCTCTGGAGGGGCAGAGGAGGCAGCAGACATTAAATACCCACAGGCTCAGGGAGTGTGGGCTCCCAGTGCCCCGTGCTGGGCCGGATGGGTCTGGGGGGCTGAGCGATCGGCAGACGTNGGCAGAGGGGTCAGCAGACATTAAATACCCACAGGTTTGGAGACTGTGGGCTCCCACTGCCCCGTGCTGGGGCAGGATGGACGGTGCCCCTTACCCACGGCTGGAGGTCAGGGATGTGCTGCAGGTTTTCACTCTCTGCTCCAGAAAAATCAGCTGTGCCTGTGTCCCAACCCCAGGACATCTCTGTGCAGGAAAAGCAGGAAGGAATGACAGGGAGTGCTTCACTTTTACCATAGTGCTGATAGAATGGGTGTGAGGAGCATGCTGTGAAATGCTGCTGCATAACGCGAGGCTGTGTTTAAATCTGAGTCCAGACCCCTCAAAAAGCTCTGTCTCTGATCAGCTCTTTTAGCTGATTATTTCAAAGGTAGCTCCTTAAGACCACATTTGTGTTTTTATCTGTGAAGTAAAGGTGAGCGAAAGGTTTCGTTTCCAGTTCTGAGAGGATATAATAATTTAATATTCCTGCACTCAAATCAATACATGTTAAACTCCCAGGAGCACCAGCACACAGAATTCCAGGGAATATCCTGCACTGACACACAACCATGCGGTCACTCCAGGCTGCCATCCGTGCTGCTGAGTTGTTCTCTGTGACACTGTGAACCATCCGTTTCCATCAGAGCAAAAATACCTGGTGCTGCAGCAACCAAGCAGCCAAGTGGATTATGTTCCTCTGCTCCAATGTTTCTCTTGTTTTCTGGGGATTTGGGGCACAGTTTGTCTTGGTTTAATTTTTACGAGGGCTTTGGGGCTTCTGTCTCACTCGGCACGGTGAGGTACGGCGAGGTTTCATTTGTGATTGTGCACGCTATGTTTTTAGAGGAAATATGGCAGAAATAAAAGCACTGCTTTATGGTGGGCTCCCTTTGTGCATGTGCAGCTCACAAACTGAGGCTCCCTGAACGCCGCGCTCAGAGGCTCGGCTCAAACCCCGTTTATTCCCTGGGAGCTGCAGAAGCTCATGGCTGGAAAATCTGGGATGTGACCTCGTCAGGGCCATGAATTTGTTACCTGTGCAGTCATGAGTTTGCACAGTGTGAATATCGATGTGGGAGGTGCCAGATTTTCCATATTCATCAATCAGAAGGCAGCAGGGTTTGGATGAGACCCCCTGAGCTGTGGTAGGTCCCACCCTTGCTCCCCAGCGCTCTGTGTCATGCTGGGTGTGTGACGGTCACACCTCTGAGCTCTCTGCTCAGCACGACAGAGCTCTGGCTGGTTCCTGCTGGCACCCAGGGTGGGCTGTGTCACCAGTGGTGTGCCCAGATTTCCTTCCCCAAGAGCTCTGCACAGCCCTTGAGCTGGGTGTGCTCGCTGTCACCTTCTCCGAGACAAGAATACGGAATGGAATGGAACATGCATGGAGTATGACTGCAGTTAGACCAACAAATAATATATAGTGTTCATTTTACTGAGGTGTTCGCTCCACTCCACAACCAAGCCAATTAAAACATGAAGTATTTGCAGTTTCCACCGTGCCAGGGCTGGCCCCGATATCCTGGGCTGCACTCTCACGCTCCTGAGCACCCCAGCAGCTCAGCCTTCCGCCCGTGCTGTTCCTGGGCACACGCCCGGCAGAGGGGCTGGCCCTGGTGGCTGGCAGAGGGTGTCGGATGGTTTGTGACACTGCCTGGCAGGCTGTGAGTGAGCTGTGTGACACAGGCCCTGTCTGACAGCCCCCTGAGTGCTGCTGCCGGCTCGCAGGGCCGGGTGCCATGTCCCAGCCCTGGCACCGAGCGTTGTCCCCCTGCCCTGACAGTCCTGTCACCAGAGCTGCAGAGTGCACGGGCACCAGCCGCTGGTGCTGTTATTCAGCCCCCTGCTGAACCACGGGGTTAATCTGGGTTTTCTGAGGGCAGACTCTTCCTCCCAAGTGAGCGGCAGGGGATTTATCTCCGTGTCACATCATTTTAACATTAAATTGAGACATAGAGGTGAAAGGGCTTGGTGGATTATCCTGTGTGCTGCTTTCAGTGAAAGTTCTGGGTGTTATTGTGTTGACAGGACAAAAAGCGAATGATTTGAGATGACTTCTGGCATCTGCCTTTCACTGTCTCCTTCGGACGATGCCTCCCCAAGGGCTGGAATTCCTGCCCGGATTCCAGCAGTGCCCACCCAGCTCCTGGCAGAGCCACCTGCAGCTTTCCCGGGGGCGGAGGGAGACAGGACCAGGTACGGTGAGTTAATGGTAACGAACCTCATCAATCCAATTAGCAAACTCCCAGTGGAACTGCAGGTGCTGTTAATTGGCAACACCTGGGTGATGCCGTGCCCAAGAGGCTTCTGAGGGCTCCTTAAATTCCCTGAGGAGGAGCTGGGGGCTCTTTGCTGCTGCTCTCCTCAGAGGTGGGTGCACAGCCTCAGTGCTCTCCTCTTTCCAAAACTCAGCGTGTTTTGGTGCCCTGGCAGAGCTCCAGCCCCCTGTGTGCTTCTGCAGGAACTGCTGGGATGGGTAAGTTCACCTCCAAGGTGTGATTTCTTTGGCTGGGTTTGGGCTGTGGGTGCAAGCTTTCAGTGAAAATATTTAATTGTGTGTCTGGAGCCTGTCCTCTTGCGCTGACAGAAATGCACGGTTGTGACTTTCTGCTGGTCCAGCCCTTCAGGAGCTCAGATTTGTGAGCTACTGCTGCCCTGTCCCAGGGTTTTTTCATGCTTTACCTGCCTTTTTCCACTTATTTTGTGCCTCTGATGAGTGACTGCACAGTGGAAACCATAAACTCCGGGGGGAAGGTGTGGTCCCTATAAAGACTGTTTGTATCGAGCCTTGTTTGCCTCAAAGCCCCAGGTTATCTCCCCTAATGACAAAAATTAGGCCAAATATGTGTTTTACTGGTGACTGGGCTATTGGAGAGTGTTTAAATCCCAGTTTGGTACCAATTTGGGATGAATTTGTGGCACAGCATGGCAGGCTGGGTATGGAGAAGGAGCAGAGCTGTGTGATGGCTTTTCCGGCAGGGAGTGGCAGCCCTGCCTGCCTCCTCGGGTCTGTCCTCCCCTGCCTCACCCAGTCAGCGGGGAGGGAACTTGTCCTGGGAACAGCACCACTGCTCTGCATGGAAAAGTGATTAAATTTTTATTTCTCCCAAGTCCCACACTCCCCCCCCAGCTCTGCAGTTTGATTTGGGTACTAAGGTATTGGCATTATTTTGGCTGGCAGGTACCTGCTTTGAATTGTTGTTTACACCACAAAGGCTTGTCAGAATAGTTTTTTTCCTCTAGCAAGCCCTCCCCCAGTGGACAAAGCTCATAATAATATAATATTTATTTTGTTGAAAGAATTTGAATGTGCTGTTGTGGAAATAAATGCTGCCTTTGAGTACTTTTTTTTTTTTCCCCCCTGTTGCTTTTCCATATATGAATATCTGCAAACAGAGACCTGACCTTGGAGTCTCACAGCTGCTGCATCTCTGTGCAGCTGACAGAGCCCACTTTCCTTCCAGGTGTCTGGAAAAGCAGAGTTTTATGGTGTTGGAGCTTTGGGTACTAAACCTCTGCCCTGCTGCTAAGCTGGCTGGCTGGTGTGAGCCAAACCTGGACACATCTCTGTGGGATACAGGGCAAAATTCCACTTTTATCTGTCTGGGATGAGCTGCTCCTGCTGCTTCCTGCAGGTGGGACTGCAATGGGTCTGCAGCGAGCAGAGATGAGGAGGGGAAGGCAGCCCCGGCACCAGAGGTGGTTTCACAGTGATTATTTCATCTTGTGAAACATTTCCGGGGGACATTGGGGTTTTATGGCTTGAGCTGAGGGGCCCTGCTGTAAAAAAAGGAAACTGCGATGTGGGTGGAGGACACAAAATCCCCTGTGTGGGTTTACTCTGCGTGGCAATCCCAGTTTTATTTCTTTTTCCCATTCTGGTCCCTGCCAGCCAGCCAGGAAGCCGCCTGCTGCTGCCTCCAGTCAGCTCACGCTGGGATGATTGCTGCCTTAGCAGGATGCACATTAAGTGGCACTAAAAATAAATAGGAAATTGGGTTTTCTGGCTCTCTTTTTTGATTTTTCCTCCTTTAAATGAAAGAATTTGTTAAGCTCTCAGGGTTGTTTAAACAGAAACGAAGCACGTCCAGCAAGAACCTCTTTCCCCTGGGGCTCCCCAAAGCTCATGGAGGGTAACACAGGGTTCAGGTTTGGGTGACAAAAAGGAGACAACGAGCCCTCCCCGGGTCCCTCTCTTCCTCCCCCATGCCGGAGCAGTTGGGCCAGGCTCAGTGTTGGCAGCCTCCCGTGTAATCTGTCTGGGCTGGAGTCAACGCTGCGCTCCGTGTGCTATATTTATACCTATCCATTTCGTGTCAGATAAGTTCTCCTGTGTGGGCTGCATAATGAGATTGACTGAAAAATCATTTTTAACCCTGTGAGTTCCCCGGCTTCCTGCAGGTGGGGAGGGTTGAGGTGATTTGCCCGTCAGGTGGTTACGGTGTGCTTTACCGGCTTTTCCCTGACTCTTTATTGGGTTGTGCTGTGGTGTGGAAGTCGCAGAGACCCTGGTGGTGAGGTTTATACTCAGTGCAGCAATGGAATATTGTGAATATTGGAATTTTGTGAGGGCTGCCTGGAACTTTGCTCAGGATGTGGCTTGGGAACCCCTCCCAGCTGTGAGGGAGGCTCAGCCCGAGGCTGGGGCACTCAGCTGCTCTGTCCCTCCTGCCCAAAGGAGGCTCCAACTAAAGCTCCCCTGGGAGGAGCCCTGCTGGGGTTAAAGTCCTGGGGACATTGCTGTCAGTCCTTGGGAGGTGGGAGCTGGATGGAGTTTCTCTCCTCTAGTGGGTGAATTACACACACATACATATGTATATAAAATATATATAAAATATGTATATATAATATATATATATATAAAGGCACATTTTCAAGCATTTCCTCTCCTGCCTGTGTAGAGAAGACTGAGCCTTGTCCTGGCTGCTCCTGTGAAATGAGGCTGTCACCCTCTCTCTTCAGAGGGTCAGACAAACAGCAAACACTGCTAAAATATTAGTTATGAATTTTATATAATTTTTTTTATTTCTGAATTTTATATAGGTTTTATATTAATTTATTTGTTTCATTTATGCGTGTTCAGGTTGTTGTCAAAGATGTTTCTGTAGGTTTCTACGTGTTTAGAAGCGATTTTATAGGGCTGGAATTGCCCTGTTAGGGGTTTTAGGAGATGCATTCGCTGTGCTGCACAGCACCACGCAGCTCCAGCGCGGAGTACCCCAGGCACTCCATTTATCACAATCCATCTCGTTAGCTTGGCTAATTTGGCACTGTTTCCTCCCCGAGTGCCCTCAGACAGCTCTGCGCTGGCTGCTGAGCTCTGTGACAGGCGAGCCTCTGGGAAGGGCCCCAAGGAAGAGCAGAACTCGGTGCTGTGGGTTTGAGGGAAGGGAGAACAGATCTCAGGAGTTCATTAAATCACAGAATATCCTCAGCTGGAAGGGACCCACAAGGATTATCCAAGTCCAGCTCCTGGCCCTGCACAGACACCCCAAAATCACCCCCTGTGCCTGAGAGCATTGTCCAAACACCCCCTGAGCTCTGTCAGGGGCTGTGACACTGTCCTGGGGAGCTGTCCCAGTGCCCAAACACCCTCTGGGTGAGGAACCTTTCCCTGATATCCACCCTGAACCTCCCCTGGCACAGCTCCTGCCATTCCCTCAGGTCCTGTCACTGCTCACCAGAGGGAAGAGTGTTCTTTATATCTATTATGCTATAACATGATATAAATAATAAGCACAATGTTGTTACTATATTAATTCATTACTATCTCTTGTAATTCACTCAGTTCTTGAAAGCAGCTGTAGTGGAGTGCTGTTCCTCCCATGGTGGGAGTAAATGACAGCAAATTTCAACCAAGCAGGCCTTGAGGGGAGGGTGACTCTGCAGCCGTGCCGGGGAAGAGCTGGGTAATGAAATGTGAGTGAGGCGGCGAGGACTGAGGGTTTATCTCCTGCAGAGAAGGGATTCTGCTTAAAGAAAGCCTCTTTCTGGGCAGCTCCTTGCTGAGCACAAACGGGCAGCTGGAGCAGCACTCCTGCAGCCCCCAGCAGTGACTCTGGTGCTTCTCAGGACTTGGGAGCTGATCTGGAGTCTGTGCTCATGCAGAGCTGCCAGGAAGGCAGGGAAAGCTCTGCCTGCCTGATCTGCTAACCCCGGGCTGTGTCAGCGGGGCTCCTGCAGCCTCCTGAGCTGCAGCCCCTCGTAGTTCGTGTAAGAGAAGATGCTGACCAGGCCTAGAGTGTGCAGGGGTGGATCTGGAAAAGAGACAAGTGAGAAAATGGAGAGGTGCCACCAGAATGGGTGGCATTGCTGTGGTAGAGTCAAGGTGAGGATGCTGATAAAAAAAAAAAATGTCCTCTCCAGCACAGGGATGGCTGCACGTCCTGGTCACCCCCTGAACCAGAGATGTTTTTGTTATAACTGAGCCCCTGACAGCGAATTGTGGCAGCACAGAAGTGACAGTCAGGCTGTACCTTCCCAAGTCTCAGTTGTTGGTCTATATGAGCCAAACATTCAAGGGCAGGAAGGCACGTAAGGAGAAAAAGCAGATTTAATTAGGCTGCTTGGGCTTGGGTATCTTCATAGTCAAACGTTTGCAAAGACAGCTGAGGAGCCAAAGGCGATTATTTTGTCTATTATTAACCAGCGCTGAACATTCCTAATTGATGCGATATTGTCTCTTTCATTAATAAACATTGCCAGAGTTTGTGCAGAATTAGCAATTAATGCAAGCATCACCTGTTTAACTGCACTCCCGAGCACAGATTAGCGCCAATTTGTACATTTAAGCAGTAAACTTGGAGTGTCTTAGAGCCACTGACTCCTGGCAAAGAATTGATGCCACCTCGCTTCTCTTGGCTGGTCTATCCACAACAAGATCCAGCATGGGGGGGTATTTTCAGCCTGCACTGGGTTTGTTTAGAAAACTGAAATGCAGGGTTCCCGGGTAAGCAGCTTCTGTGCAATTTGAAGGGTGCAGGCACAGTAGAAAGGCTGCGGGACTTTGTGTGTTTGAAAAACAAAACACCCAAATTCACCCACGCGGGTTCCAGGTGTATACTGTATTTTGGTAAAGAGTGTTTTGTGTTTTCTCCTGAGTTTAAGACAGTGTATAGATAAAAAGATGAAAAGAAAACAAAATTGAGGTTGTACTGATGAAGCCAGCTCTGGAATTTCCTTGCTTCTGAGAGCCCAGCTGCCTGTAGGTTGGGCGTGTCGCTGTGGGTTTATTTTTATTCTGTTCTGTTGTGAGGTTTGAGAGGCTTCTGCAAACACAAACACAATAGATCTTGTGGCAATGTTTCTGCTCGCTGTGATGTTCCTGGCTGTGGAGGGGAGGCTGCTGTTGTGGGAGCCACCTGTGGCAGGATGCTGTGGATGTCAGCCAGTGCCAAATCAGAATGAAACATTGATTTATTGTTCCTCTCTTGCCAGAAAATCACAGCCCCTGTTGTGACCTCGGGCTCCTGGGGCACTGCAGCTGGAGCCTTTTGTGCCCTCACCTTCCTGCTCGTTCTGGCTCCTTCTGCCTGCACTCAGCTCCTGGTGGTGGCTGACATTCCCACAGACACCCGGCTGCTGTGTGTGACCTCGGTGGCAGCTGACATTCCCACAGGAGGGCAGGGACGCGTCAGCAGACCTGTGTTTCCGACAGGGGATTTTGCTGTGGATAGACCAGCCAAGAGAAGCGAGGTGGCATCAATTTTTTACCAGGAGCCAGTGGCTCTAAGACACTCCAAGTTTACTGCTTAAATGTACAAATTGGCGCTAATCTGTGCTCGGGAGTGCAGTTAAACAGGTGATACCTGCAATAAGCGCTAATTCTGCACAGACCCTGGCAATGTTTATTAATGAGAGAGACAATATCGCGTCAATTAGGATGTGTGTGACCTCGGTGGCAGCTGACATCCCCACAGACACCCGGCTGCTGTGTGTGACCTCGGTGGCAGCTGACATTGCCACAGTTTCCCAGCAGATTCCTTAAATCTGCTTGGGTTTCCTTTGCGTGGGCATCACGTCCTCTCTGTGAGCTCACGCTGAGGAATCTCCGCGTGGTTCCTGCTGATGTCTTCAAAAAAAAGAAACTCAGAGCGAGCCAGAAGAGCTGAGAGTGTTATTTCGTGCTGCTGGGTGGTCTGGCCGGACCTGACTTGAATCTTGTATCCTCTCACCCTTGAAATATCTTCAGACTGGGGAGTGGCAGCTGAGCTCCCACTTCAGGGAATGGGCAGTGCCTGGTTTGGGAGAAAAACAGGTCTGTTAGGATGGAACCAGCACAGAACAAAAAAAATTGGGTAAAAAAGTGGGAAGAGGTGTGCAGGCTTTTGGGAAGATCAGCAGATAATTGGCGTGTGTTTTGTGTTGTTTAAGATATCATCTGGCAGTTGTAGTTTGCTCTTAGAACAGCCCATTAAACAAGAATTTATTTTTTTCAATGTACCACAAAGGTAAAATTTGTGTGGAAACCTTGTAGACGGGTGTTTAGAACAAAGAACTTTTGTCTTGGTGCCAAATGAAATCATTCGGAGGTTGAATTTCTTCTTTGCTGTGGAGAAATGCATCCTGCGTACACCTGTTAGCGGCGAGTTTTGGCAGCTGTTGTCTAATAGGTAAATTTATCTGCTGCTCTTCTATTTGGAGACTTATTAATTTAGAAAAATGTTGGAAAGGAAGGTGTGAGGGATGCTGAGAGACAAACACACGTGGCTAAATTGGAGACAGGTTCCTGTGAAATGCCTCTGTTACCCAAATGCCACATTTTAGGTTGTTGTACTTTTACAAATATTGCAGTGGCAGAGCAGCTGTGGGAAGGGTGATGCAGGGAGAAAACCAAACCGGGGAATGATGCCTGTGCCCTGCAGCGGCTGTGATTTGGGAAAAGGGATTTGTGTGCCAGGGGGGCCCCCAGGAGCTGAAGGCAGCTCTGAGAGCAGCCAGAGGGCTCTGAGGATGGAATGTGTTCGTATCACAGGCAGAGGGGAGATCTGCACTCACAGAGCTCAGCTGTGCCGAGATCAGGGGCTCCAGAAAGGGGAGGAAATGGGTTCTTCCTCTGTTTGAACCTCCCAGCAGCAGCCTGGCAGGGTGTTAAAGCAGAAATAAAGGAATTAAAAGCAGACTTGCAAGGATCAAGGGAACTCTCTCTGCTTTGCAAATCGTGCCTGGTGGTGGAGCAGGAACCAGGGCAGGGAAAGAGCAGAGCAGCCTTGTTAACATCAGTAAGGAAATGGTTTCTGAATGCAAGCCCTGAGGACCAAAAATCAAAGTTCTGTGGCCAATCCCCCCAGCCAGATGAAGTACTGGAACAAAATAATGGCTCTGCCTGCAGATGCTCCGAGTTAAGCAAGATTGCCATGCCAGCAATCTGTGTGAAGAGCAATCATTCACATGCAGGAGGAGAGTGAAAGTTAAAGAGCTGGAGATGGAGTAGTCAGAGAGCGCCGAGGATGCAGAACAGCTAAAGATAATTAAGTTACATAGAAATAAATTAGTTACCATCATGGTCAGATTAGGAAATAAAACACAGAAGCGTAATCCTGCCAAGCGTTTGAGCAGAGCAGCAGAACTGGAACTGAACTGAGCTGGCAAATGAGGCAGAGATTTATAGCTCCTGCCTAAATCTACAAACAGCTACGAGCATTCAAATTGTGCTGCCACATCTGAAAGCAATCAAAACCCCGACCTTGTTAAAATCCCAAATTTAGTTATTTTCTGTAAGGTTTCAAAGCAATCTTAGTTGATGGCTTTGACTGAAATTGTTAGAGCTGATGGGTTTTTGGGTCCACTTTGCATCTCAGGCAGATTTATCCTAAAAAGCAGATAGTTGTATGAGAAATAAATAAATAAACCAGGGTGTGCAGTGCTGCAGGGCAGGGACTGGCACCCAAGTGTCACCGAAACTCTGGGAAAAACAAAAACTCTCCAACAACATTTTTAGTGTCAGAGAATCCAGGCGTTGCTTTATTCCTGGCCAGGATGGGGCTGTGGCCAGGATGTGCCACAGAAATCATTTCAGCCACACCCAGCCCGGCTGTGCAGAGAAAATCATTCCATCCCACAGGGATTTTCCCCGATTTCCCCCAGACTTTACCCAGTCACACCCCCAGAGCTCCATTGGTTCCGTGTCCATCGGTTCCAGGCTCTGCAGCTCTCAGGGTTTGGGTTCCTGGTGCTTCCAGATCTCTCCTGGTGCTGCTCAGGCCCTCAGTGCTGGGTTCTCTGCTCAGGCTGGGCCGGCCCAGGGCTCTCCCCTGTGCCAGGGAGATTTTTGGGAGTTGATTGTTCATTCATTGCCCTTGCTGGTTGTTCTCTCTGTGCATCTCCTGCGCTGCTCCCAGCCTGGGGAGGTGCTCAGCTCATCAGGCCTCACCCCAGCTCATTCTGTGACTGAAGTTAAAAAAAATTTAAACTTGGTCTATTTTGCAACACTCACATGGACATCTAAGAAGGCACAGAGCAGGCTCTTTTTCTTTTTTTAATTTCATTCCAGACCTGTGCTGCCCTTTCAGTGGGGTTCTTTTGGCATCCCTGCTCCTGCAGGTTGGAGCTCCTTTCCAGGCTGCTCTGTTGCAGCTCAGTCTGCCTTTCATGGTGACTTTGAGCTGACTGGAAACAAATCTTTCTTTTCTCTTTTTTTTTTTTATTTTTAATAGTGAGCCTCCATGAGCTACATTTTGACCTTGCAGGGGAGAAAGTACGAAGCAGTAGTGGCGACTGATGTATGGGGAAATGTGGATATTAATAAATAAGGCAATCCCAATGAGGCTGGAGCGACACGCGGAGATTGATGTTTTTCCTCAGGTCGCAGTTTTGCCTCTGGCAGTATTAGCATGGATGCCGTTTATTCATCAGGGTGATTTTGTTTACAGAGGCAGATGTGTTCCTACATTCTTTATTCTATTTTGAGCTTTTTTTCCTTTTTTCCCCCTCAGCTTAGAACTTGAGGGTTGATAATTGTACAGCGAGGCTGCTGGCGCTTGTTCGTTTTCAGGGCTGATCAAGAAATGAGGAACCTTTGATTCTCGCAGGAACTGAGCAGGACGGCCCACAGTGGCAAAAATACAGAAATTATTAACTTGCCCTTCCTGGCCATTCATCCTCAGCATCACAGAAACCCTGCCCAGCCATTCATGATTTTCTGTCTGCTCTCTATTTTCCTCACTGTCACAAATCCAGTGAAAATACCCTGCATTTATAACTAAAATAATTTTGATGTTTAGGGTAATGGGGATGCTCAGTGTTATGAGAGAACAGTGTTTTTAAGAACACTTTAAATAACATATTTAAGCAAACAGTTGGGCAGTCAGCACCTCCCACAGATATGAAATTATCTCCATCTTCCAAGGGGGGAGAAAGTTTAATAATTTCACTTCTTTCGTGGTTTGTATTTATTGAAGTAGTTACCATTTGTCTTCTCATTGAAATCACTGACTTTTTTAAGGCTCTGGCTTTAAAAAAAAAAAAAAAAAGATGAACAAAACCAACCAAGGCTCCAAAATATGCTGTGCTGACAGAATAAAAAAGGGTGTGAAAGTAAATCCTTTAAATCACATTTCAGTAAATGCAAAACCAAGGCCAATTGTGCTGTGCTGGGCCATAAATGGCAGCTGGAGCAAGCCAAGCCCTGGGCTGCAGTGACATCTCCAGTGGAGCTGGCCCAGCAGCACAAGCGCTTTTTTGGGCTGTGTTTGCAGCTTTGGAGCTCCGGGTTCAGCCCAGCTGGTGCTGCCTGGAGCGTGTTAGGGGAACAGTGGGGATGTTTCAGGGTTCACCCTCGGAAAGGCTTCCTGTGCTCCATCTTTGCGAGGTTTGCTCCTTCCCAGGGAGTTTCTGCATTGTCCTTGGTGTGCCCACCCCACCTCCAGGTGAATTCTGCAGCCTCTGTGCTGAGTTTTTCTTTCCCAGCCGTGCAATGCTCAGGGGAGAAGGGGCTGGGTGCCCCTGCAGCCTCTCTTGGAGCTGCTGCTGTGTCGGGAATGGGATGAATCCCTGCAGATGGGTGACAGAGTCACTCAGGGCTGTTCCATCAGGCTAAACTTGGCCTACCAGGAGCAACCCCAATCCAGAAATCTTTCCCCTCACACCCCAAAAATCCTGGGCAGAAAAGATCCAACGATTTCATGCATCTCGGGCTTCTTTTGGTGGTTTGGGATGCACACAGTTTGCAGTTCCAGGGTGATCCATAATCCCCAGGGCTGGGAATGCAATTAAAAGCAAAGATGGGTTTGGGTGAGTGTGTGATGTTCTCAGGCTCGTGGCCTTGTGAGGAAACAGTGAACAGCACTGAAACCCCATAAAATGGCAAGTTTTGTTCCTCTGGGATTCTGCCCCAGCCCGGAGGAGCAAAGCTGTGTCAGTGCCCTCCCAGGACTGGCAGGATCCTGGCACGGGTGAGACTGGCAGGGGTTCCTCACGGGCAGAGTGTGGCCAGCCTCGTGTCTGGCATGATTAAAGCCTTTCTGCTCGGAGAAGCAGGGAATTCTCTTTGTTATTTGCAGAGGTTATAAAAAAATGGAAACTCTTTTTTTCCCCCAAACCAGTAAGGAGCGAACACTGCTTTCCTTCACTTGCCCAACTCCGCCCTCTTACCCTTCCCACGTAGATAAATTGAATATCCGTGCTGGATCCATCCTGCCCAGGAAGCAGCCACACCGATAAATCAGTATTTTCCTGCTACGTGTGCGATATATAAATGGCACAGATGTCAAATAAGCCTCCCTAAGTAAGGGAACTGCTCAGATCTTTGTGACAACACTGCAAGTCCCACCCTGGCAGCATCAGGGGAGCAGGAACTGCTCAGCAGAGCAGCACAGACTTAGGTTTGTATTTTTAGTCTTCAGACTCGACTTATTCCTGCTGAATTAGCTCTCAGAATTCCTGTTTTGTTTGGGATCTGCCATCCTGACCGCAGCTTTCAGCTGGTTCTGTGTCTCTCTGCAATCCTCACCTGCCTCCTCCACACAGCCGACACGGAGGGAAGATGAAGCACAGAGGATGTGGCCACACTCTCATAAATTCATGGAACAGGGGGTTCCTTGCTGTGAGACAAACAGCTAAATGATTGCTGCTTTATCCACTAAAACAAACGTGTCCTTCCCAGCAGAGACGATGATTCTTGCTGCCCTGAATGCTTATAGATTTTACCCCTAAATATCTGATTTTCAGAAGAGCTCGGATCCCACTTCAGCATTTCAGTGGAGCTCTCGTGGCTTCCAGCTGCTCTTTCTAGGTGCCCAGATGAGTGTACCACACGCACACCTATCCTAAATTGGGATATTTAGGTGCTGGGCTCGTTCAGAGCTGGAGATCTTTGAGGGGATAATGCTGAGCTGCTGAAAAGCCTGGTGCTAACTGCAGAATGAAGTGGCAGCTTTTTAATGCTGCATTTTAGACAGCGAGCAGCTGCAATTAGCCCCCGAAATTCTCATTTAGGTGCCCTGCTTTAAATCACACGTGTGTAGCTGCAGGTGGAGGTACCACGCTCCTCATGCCCACCTCAGATGAACGTGGCATCAAAGGCAGCCTGGCTAATCCCAGCTATCAGTGAGTAATAAGCTATTTCCCCCAAATTGCTGCAGAACTGCTGCGCTGAGAGGTGGAGAGGAGCGCTGGGAGAGCGTGCACGGATTCTTTTGTGCCATTAAGTGAATGATAAAAAAATTACTTGGAAAACCAAACCATGGTGCCCCAGGTTTTGGGTGTAAAGGCTCAGCTTTTGATGGAAATGACAAGATCTCGAGCGGTGAAGGCACAGCTGGAGCTCACCCCTGGGCTAGGAGAAAAGCGCTGGTGTGGAGGGCTGCAGCAGAAATGGAGGGTCTTGCAAGGAAAAAAAGGAGAATATTTAGTGTTGTGGAAAGCCTCTCGTATGTAGAACTGGGACTGTTCACTGCAGAGGAAGAGTAGATGAGGGGACAGCAGGACAGGATTCTGGAAACATCGAGGGCTGGGATGGAAACCTTTTATCCTGTGAGCCCTTGGCTTAAATGGAGAAGTTCTTAAGAGACCCCATGTGCTGGTGTAGGTTTTTGAGAGACCCCATGCCTGTGAGGATTTTCACCTGAGGGGCCTGGTCTGGTCAGGGCTGAGGAGAAAGAGGCTGAGTGCCCGGGCTGCTGCTCCCCCTGGCAGCTCGGGTGGGCACTCTGTGGCCCTGGCTGTCCAATATCCAAGCAGGTGCTCGCTGTGAGATCCCTTCAGCTGAGCCCTCCTCTCCTGCTGCTGCAAAGAGCTGAGCTCCAGGGCAGCCCTGGGAAAATCTGAAGCGGATGAAAGTCAGTGAGGAAGAGTGAAAAGAAAGATGAGTAGAAACAGCCCTTTTCTTTAATAGCCTGGCTGATTTTTTTGGGGTGTGCCTGAAGCCCCGTTGGGATCTCCTGTGGCGGGACACGGGCTCAGCTTGGAGAAGGGGGCAATTAAACTGTGAGAACTCAGCAGAGCCTCTGTGTTTGCTGTGATCTGCACAACAGCACAAATCTGGTGTCTGTGTGAGGATTTCAGCTGTCTGTACAGCAAGGCAGCTGGATTTGGGGACAGGGCCACCCACTGCCAGGAGGGGAGTGCTGGAATCTCCAGCGCCTTTGATTCCCGGGAGCTGGGAATGCTCCTGGCACGGCGTGTGCCTGGGAACCATGGTGCGTTCCCTACTCCTTGTCCTGTCCCCTCTCGCAGAGTCTGCTTTGAAACCGAACCCTCTGCAGATGAAACTTCAGCTTTGCTTCTGGTACCTCCACATAAAAATCCCTCATTTTCCATTTTGACAGGAATCTGACTGAAGAAAAAATAAAAAAGGTTTCTTTTTTCCCCCGGGTTTTGTGCTTGTCCTTTCTGGAAATACCGCAGTTAATTTTGCAGCTCTTGAGGAGCAGCTTTCTGCCCTTTAACCACAGCACAACACCCTCCTCCTCCCAGGATCTCCGCCCCCCGTCCCTATTCCTGCAATCCGCCCGGGGGATGCTTCTGCCTCATCAATCCGAGCCTGTACCGGGGCAGCGCTGCTCGAGCTGAGAGATGCTGCCTGATTTTCCCGATAACGCGTTCGGCGTGTGCTGCTGGTAAATGGCTTTATTTGCACGAGATCGCGGCAAAAATCCCGACAGTGACAGAAATAACCACTATGGGCGGTGCTGGATTTTCCTCTCGTTTGCAGTTCAGCTTTAGCCTCCAGTTAAGCTTGTTGCCAATTTTTTTTTTTTTTTTTGTGTCTTCTATACCCAGACCATGAAGAGTTTTGTTCTTCTTCTCTCTAAAGTCCCACCCTATCATTTAGAAAATAAAGAATTAGTAAGGTTCTTCCGTGGTGTTTGAATCCAAGCAAACCCAAACCCAGCCACTTTTTGCTGATCTTTACGTGCACCTGCAGAGGAACAGAGGCTGCACCTGTGGGGGGGAAAAAAAAGAAAAGTTCCCGGTAGCTTTTCGTGTTCAAAGCTCTTAAATGCGGCAATTACACGAAGCCAATTGTGAGGGGGCGTGGTTTGTTGGTGCCTGCTTTTCTTGTACCGGATCATATGCGGAAAATGAATCATCGGGTACAGGAACGGCTCTTGGGGGATCAACACATGCACCTGAGCCTGGGTCCGCATAAAACATGGGAAAGAGATCTCTTAGAAAGTAGCTGGAGGAATAATATTGCAAATCTATGGGGGTTTTGACAGGCAATTAATCAAAAAATATCCATATTTAGGTACTTAGGTGTGAGGCACCAGCAAAGAGCTCTGCCTTTAATGAGTAGTAACTCTTAGAGCTGTGGGTTTTTAACACCTCTGAAGATCAGGCTGGGCTGTGGCAGCAGAGCTCTCAGAGGTCCTGGTGCAGCTGGGGACCGGAGCCCTGGCTGTGTCCCTGTGTGCTCAGCGCACAAATTCAGAGTTCTGCTGGCCCACAGCAGCTCGGGTTCCAGGCAGGCTCATTAATCACAGCCACCAGGAGAGCAGGAGTGGCCGTTTGGGGTTAATGGGAGTGTGGCAGCAGGGAAATTGTGCAGTGTGGCCGTGGGAGGTGGCCCTGGGAGGGGTGCTGGGGATGTGAACGTCCCTTACGGTGAATATTGCATGATTGTGTGAGCAGAGGATTACCGGTGGGACCCTTGAATTTCACATGGGGAAATTTTTTTTTTAATAGTACTTTTGGAATATTGATATCACCAACACTTTGTCCTTCCCAGTTGTGGCACCAGCTGTTCATAACTGTCCTCTGGCTGGTCACTGTCCCAAATCAGCTGCTGCTCAGTTCTGTGACATTTCCATCCCTGCCCCTGAGCTGCTGTGCCTCGTGTCCGTGTGTGCCCAGTGCCGGCGTGGCCAGGAGAAGACACTGGAGAGCACTTTGCTGTGCTTGCCTCCACATTCTCCTGAAGTGTTTTCACGCAGTTCAGTTCATTTAGAAACGTTTGTGACCCTGGTCCGTGTTTGCTGTTTCCCTCTGTGCCGTGTGCCTCGGGCACAGTGACAGCGCTCACACGCTGCCTTTCCTCCCCAGCCAAGCCAGGCTGCAGGGTGTGGAGCTGGAAATGCCTGGTGCCGTGTCCCCAGGCTTTATCAGGAGCATGAGGGACATTGGGGTGGGGTTCTGCTCCACTCCTGATCCCTCCTCTCCATAAGGGATCTCCCAGCTTTATTCGCAGCATGAGGGTAGGATCGGGTTCTGCTCCACTCCTGATCCCTCCTCTCCGTAAGGGATCTCCGGGCTTCCAGCTGAGCTGGGTTTTGCTGTCTCCCCGCTCTGTCTCTGTCATTAACAGCTCCATTCCTGCCGCATTTCACATCGTGTGAGCAGAGGTGACATCCCAACCTCTCACTGCCATCCTTGCTAGGAGGTGACAGGGGACCAGAGAGAAACAGCTGAGAGGGGAAATATCCCGAGTGCCACTGCTGCTGGTGGTGCTGGAGTGTGAGAAGGAGAGGCAGAGAAGGCAGCACAGTCCCCCACAATCCCTGTGTCACCCTGAGTAACTGAATGACAGAGTTATTCCTGCCGGGCTCTGATGGCTCCTCACCTCAACATCTGCACTAATTAACAGCTCCACTTGGGAGCTGCTTGGGCAGGGCGCTGTTCTCACATCACTCACCAGGCTGGGTGAGAGGAGGAGCCTCCTGCCCTGCAGAGTGCTCGCTGATGGAGTTAAATTCGGGTCTGTGGTGTTGGAACGCAGCCCAGGTGCATCAGGTACGAGTGCTTTGGGTGGCCACAGGGCTGTCACGCACCAATACCACTGAGCAAGAGCAAAAAAAGATAAACGTGCCCGGGAGATGGGTCAGGAGCAGCTTTTCCAACCTGCAGTCTGCAGTATCACGTGCGGCTTGTCAGGAGTGTTCAATGAAACTCATTCATGATGGAAAAGATGAGAAGGGCTTGGAGGAGTGGGCATTCAGTAAAACCTCATTCATGGTGGAAAAGATGAGAAGGGCTTGGAGGAGTCGACATTCAGTAAAACCTCATTCATGGTGGAAAAGATGAGGCTTGGAGGAGTGGACATTCAGTAAAACCTCATTCATGGTGGAAAAGATGAGAAGGGCTTGGAGGAGTGGACATTCAGTAAAACCTCATTCATGGTGGAAAAGATGAGGCTTGGAGGAGTGGAGAACCTGCAGCAGGAGAGTGAAAGTTCTTTCCTTGTCTCACACAGCAAAGCAGGACCTGAGGGGCAGCATCAGTGGGAGGAAGAACAATTATTATTTAAGGAAAATCCTCTCTCAAACCCTGCTGGGCAGCCTGCAGCTGGAGTAGAAAAAGGAAAAAAAAAGCTGAACTCTCTGTAAGGGAACTGCCGAGTTCATTCAGGTGTTTACGTGATGTGCTGCCTGCAGTGACAGAACCTTGATCTCAGTAATCTGGGAGATCCTTTCCAGTCCCCTCTCGTTCTGACTGCCCTGTGTCTCCTTTCCCTTTAATTTTATGCTCTCTGAAGCCAATTTTTAAAAACTATTTTCTCTGAGTCACTACTACAAGCACCCAATTCACAAATCCTCTTTTAAATAATTGAATATTGATGATCAACTAACACATCAAAGAATGCTGATATAAAGGTTTTTTCTATAATCTCCACTATGCCAGCGGCAAGTGTGGTGAATCAACTGTTTTATCCAGCTTCCTCTTTAATATCAAGTGTATTGAGTTTTATAGACTAACTGAAATAAAAATAAATGACAAGGAAAACCACTTTATGTTGCTGAAAATGCGTACTGAGTGGATTTCAGAACTCTGTGATAATTCATAACTCCTAGTGCAGAACAGCAAAGTATTGGCACTACCAGTGAAAAAGGAGTGATTTCAGTTGCATTCAAAAACCAGAGTGGATCCAAGGTATATAAATGTGACAGCAATTCTTGTGGACTTCACAGTTATGCAAAAAACCTTCGTGTTCAGGGCTTGGTTTTCTTCTTTTTTTATCCCATGCAGAGGGAGCTGAGTGATTCACTGTGCAATTTCAGGAGAAATTCAGTTTTTGCATGAAGTCCATACAGCACTGTCAACATGTCTGTTGGGTTTTTACGTGTGTGAAGACCAAGCACAGAAAAGAAATTGAGTTTACCCTGTGCCAGAATGGTGTCAGGCTGCTCCGGTGCTCCCTGGAATGAGCTGCCTTTTCATGCTCTCCTTAGATCCATTTCCACTGAATTTACCCCTGAAAGGTTTTCCTCTGAGAGGTTCCCAGGGGAGGAGTTCCCCCCTCAGCTGCCTCACATGTGGGGATTGCAGCTCAGTGACTCTGGAAACAACAACAGGAAATGGCATCAGAGGAGCTTGGTCCTTCCTGAGTGCTCAGAGATCAGCCAGGAGCTCCAGCAGGGTGGTTGTGGGGAGGGAGGAAGGTTCTGGACCCACACTCTGATAAAATAACAACGGTCCAGGTATTTAATGCCTTGGTGAACCCTCGAGGGCTCTGGTGTGTGAGCATCACTTGGTGAGCAAGCCTCAGTCCAGCAAAACCTTCTCAATCACACCTTTTTCTCTTTTTTTCCTCTCCTCTTTTATCCTTTATTTTGAAGTATCCCAGGCCAGCAGCAGAGAGGAAAATGAGTGCTCAGAAATGCCCATTGAAGGTACTTGCACTGAGCAAAAAAACAAAAGGGAGCTGAAATGTTTGGGCTTGGAGTGCCACCGATATTCTGATTTCACTGGTGCACATTCACAAGCTCTGGCCACTAATTTTCCACTCCTCAGAGGGAGGGTGAACATGACATTAAAATAATAGAGCTGTCTTTGCAGATGACATTTTTCTTTCTGCTCTGTTTTCCTGCATGCTGCTTATATTCCAGACATCTCTCGCCTTCCTGCTCTGGGTTTCCTTCCACAGATTTTAAGCTTTTCTGTTTTCTGGGATCCTCCAGCAGAACACTCATGAGTGAGCACAGCAGTGATACCTGTTAATACATTGAATATTTCCTTGTCTTTGAGCAGAGTTGGTCATCTATGCATTGCTTGTCTGCTTTTTAAAAATCAGGAATAATGTGGCTCTCACAGCAGGATATTCCTCAGCAAGAAAACTGAGTCTCCTGTGCAGCCGAACTCCCTCAGCAACTTGAGAGTGCTACAAGGCCACTTCTGAGTTTAAAAAGGGACATTTTTGTCCTTGGCTGTGTGCTGATGGTATTGAGTGAAGTGCCTGGAAACCAAGGCACAGCTTAGCAGCAGGAAGAGCTGAGATTTGTGCAAGATTGTGGCTAGAAAAGAAAATGCAGCTTCTTTTTGTCACCCCTTTGTAATCGGTGTAACTGTGGGGCAGTGGAGAAGCACGAGTAAATATTCGACAATGTGCACTGTGCAGGAGGGTTAGAAATGATAAAAGAGAGGAGGAAACAGAGCGAGGGAGAGCGAGCTGGTGTTTATTTCCTTAACCAAGCAGACGAAGGAGCCCGTTCAAAAGTAATCCTCCTCCTACCAGCACATCGCTGGGCAGCAGCGTAGGGAGGAGAAGGGAAAAGAGGATTTTTCCTCTCTTGTATCCCATTCTGGTTCATTTTGGGTTTTTTTTACTGCTGAAGCAATCTGTTTTTGTAAACAAAACCCCTCAAAGATGCAGTGTCCAGGAAGGAGCAAGGCCTCTGGGGTGAGCAGCTCTGAGTGAAACCCTGGCTGTCTGGAGCACCTGCCACCCCTGAGAGTGGAGCTCCGAGCTCAGGAAAGCAATTAGAACAGACCAAAAATATGGTCACTGTGGAGCTGAGCACCTCCTGGGGATTGGATAACGATCCACACCAATATTTAATCCTGACTCTCTGGTGGAAAGGGGGATTTTTGTGAGGTTTAGTTTGTATCCTAAATAAGACATCCCTGTGTTTCCAGCTGTCATAAACTGACCTGCAGGACTATCAACTAAAGAAAAATCGTTTTCCTCCAGTGAGTGAGAAATAAAATAGCAGCAGCTGAAAATATCAGTGCTGCTGGCAGGAAGGGGTTTTTAGGGAAGTGGGTCTGGATGTGTGTGCATGTCCTGAGCAGCCCAAGCTTTCTGGAGAATCCTGAGCTCTGGTGCAGCGTGGCAGCGATTCTGGTTACCAAGGGGAATGTGGAGTGTGGGCTTGCAGCCATTCCTGCTGGAAACAGAAACGTTTTCACTGCAAACATCTCACATTTCCTCTCCACCGGTACTCGGTGGCATCCTGTTTGCACCATCCCCGTTTGGGGACTCTCTCATTAAAGGAGGTGGGAATTGGTTAATTGGGCATCTCTGAACAGCAGGAACAGCTCGTAAGGAACTGACACCACCACGTTTCCCAGGGTCTCTCCAGCATTAACACAAGTTTAAAGTAAATAAAATATTACAGCCCACAGCTTCTGCCAGCTGGGGCCTGTGCTGATCTGCTCAAATTCAGACGGCTCTAAGGACAAGCTCAAGGATTGCCTCATCTTAATATTGCTGAGAGCAACTGAGTGGTGATTTTAAGGCTTTGTATTCAAGAAATGTCTTTCCCCCAGTCCAGGGCAATCTCCTTGTTCCCGTTTTTGCACATTCAGGCTGAGTGTTTGTGTGGACGGTGTCTGCTGGCTGTTCTGTGCAAATTGCAGGGTGCAGGACTGGCTGTAGTTATTTTCTGTACCACAGGCACTGCCTGTACTCACTGATTTTCAGGCACGTTGCTGTTTGGGATGAACTGAGATTGTCTTGTGTGGAAGGGCAGCGATTGCAGCCCCTGGCTGCTGCCAGGAGCCCGACAGCATCAGCAGCTGGGATTCTCAGCTCAGAAAGGGAACTGCTGCCCGACACAGCGCTCCTGGGGCTCCACCCGAGTTAGCTGAGGGTTGTTCATCGGTGAATGATCCTTGGGTGCAGTCGGAGCGTTGCTGCTGGGAGCTCCCGACACACAGCACACATGCACACGCTTGGCTGGAGACGCTGGCACAGAGAGCTGCTCAGCTCCCTTGGGAGCAAGCACTGGAAAAGGGACAAAAGTTGTAATTTGGGGTGTCTTGGAAGTCTTATTCTTGGCCAAGGAGTTCCTGCTGGATATTTCTGTGTGTTTTCTTCTGTAGTGCAAAAGGTGCTTTGTTTTTTTATTTATCACCTGCTGAGAGATTCTCTTGATTTGCCATGTATGCAGCCATTCAGTATTTGTCTCAGGGCTGCACTCGTGGAACTGAGTGCCACAATAAAGCTCCCAGGCCACCGCTGCTTCCTTGGAACAGGAGAGAGGTGTTGATAAGGAAGCCAAAGCCCTTCTCTAAGCTCTGTACAAATCTCAGCCTGGGCACTCAGCTCTGCCTGCCAGAATGCAGCTGGTGAAGGCTGCCCCAAGTCCAGGCCAGGGATTTTACACAGAATGGGTTGGAAGACACATCTTGGGGCCCAGGAAGAGCTCTGTCGCTTCCTGTGTGAGCCCTGATGTGCCCAAAATGCAAGGTGGAGGGTCTGTGTGAGAGAATTGTCACCTGAGCAGGTGGGTTGGGTAAACTGCTGTTCCATTTGCTAAAGCTTTGTTCTGCTTTAGAACACATTTATGCTAAAGAAAAATGTGAGAAAAAATAAGACTATGGCCCTATTTTAAACTTAAAGCATTTCTGCATTTTTTTCATAGGAAATTAAGTTTGTAGCAGCCTTCCTCCTCTTGGTATTATGGAATAGTAATAGGTAACCCTAATAGGTAAGAGTAACAGGTTGTCCTTGATCCATTGTGACTGGTCACAAATGAGCTTCAATATTCCCCCTTTAATATTTCCCCTTTCATAATTCCCCTTTCTCAGGTGCAAATGACAACCCCTGATTTATTCCTCAGCACTTCATAGAAAGCCAAAACTCTGTAAGCTCCAACATGTGCAGAGGGTTGGCCTCGTGTGTGACCCCTCTGACCCCCTGAACTGTGCTGCAGAACTGCAGAGCTGCATCCACAGCCCTGTGGGCTTGAGGCTGTCATCTGTGCTCATTGTCAGGGGGAAAAAAATAAAGCGAAGGGGGAAATGAATGTTGAGAGAGCAGAGTGTCGGTGTGGGATCAAACGCAGGAAACGCTGCACGGGCAGGTTTGTACAGGAGATGTTTGCTGGGGGTTCTGCAGAAAGCAGCGTTCTGCTCCTGCCCTGGTGGAGTCCTCAGAGCAGCAATAAAGGGCACATCATCAGCGTTAATTTACTTCAGTCTCCCAGCAGAGGACCAATATGAAATATTGACCCCTGTGAGGGAGAAACTCCTCTCTGCTGTGACCTTTGGCCATGTCAGAAGTGTGCCCACGCGCAGGCCTGCTCTGTGGCTTGGTGGCAATTTGGAGCAGGGCAGCGCAGTCCCTCCAGCTGGGGAGTCACTCCGCATCTTCCTCAGAGATGATCTTTCCTTTTTTCTTTTCTTCCATTATTGCCGTGGGATTTTTCCAGCCTCTCAATGGCAGCTGGTCAGGCAGGGAGGCCGTGAGCTCCATCCTGAACCAGGCAGGTTCAGAGGTTTGCTCAAGTGGGGTTTGTACCAAGGAATTCTTGGAGAGGAAGGATAGATAGAGGCTGGGGGTGTGCAGTGGGATGCAGCGTTCCTGACAAAGTCCAGCAGAGGGGACAGTGACACAAAAGGAACAAATGCAATGTTCAGCCACTGCCATGGGCCTGCTCAGGGATGTCTGTGAGTGACCAGGCCAGCAAGCAGCGAGCGTGGATAATTAATGGTGTGCCAGTGATTTATGGATCAAGGACTGCCTGCTCCAAGCATAGCCTCATAATTCTAAATCAGAAATAAAATTTATTGGTTTTGGGAGCAGCTCTTCATCAGCAAAAGCGACCAGGAGAATTCTTCTCGTATTTATTTGATGTATATTCTCTGCTCAGGTGTGTTTAGCTGCTCACACGCTGTCCTGGCAGGGAGAGGAGGAACCTTGTGTGTGAGAGAGTGAAAATAACATTTTTGTTGTTCTGTCTGGATGCTTAGAGACTGCTGAAGTCCTTCATTTGTTCTAACGTGGCTGTGGGTGTTCCCCTATAACTGAGTCCCTGGCAGGCTCCCAAAACATGGATTTTTAATGTGAGGGAGAAGCAGGAGAAGAATCCTGTCACGTTTTACCAGATTCCCTGGGCAGAGCAGGTGCTGACTGCGCAGGCACCACCAGTGTGCCCCAGGAACCCCAGCCAGAGCTGAGGGGAGACAAAACCCAACGCAGAACAGATGCTGCCATCACGGCGCTCTCAATCACTGCCAGACCCGCTACCTGTGGGCTCTGCCCGTGCTGAGGGCTGCGTGAGTTGGTGTGACTGGGGAATGGAAGGCAAAAGCTCTCATAAATCGCAGATAACCAGGGAAATGGCTGATTCTTGCCTCACCATCCATCCCCTCACCCTTCTGCAATCCTGCCAGCCCGGGGAGGCCAGAGGCCATGGGGCACTGCCTTTATTTGTCCAGTTCCCAATACAGTGGGGCTTTAACCCCAGCTGAGGTTTCAAAGTGGGGCTGAATATTGTATAATGAACAGCACAAAGGCTTGAAATATGCAAATCCCTGCAGCAGCAGCAGCACGTGCCTTCCTGTTACCCCAGTGAATGAGGAGAGGGCAGCCCAGTGGGAGTGGAGAGGCGCAGTTCATGCAGCAGCTGCCCAAACCAGGAAGTTTTTTCTCTTTTCTTTTGTTTTTTTGTATTATTATTATTCTCTGTGGGGGTTTCTTGGTTTTTCCTTGTGATTGTCTCGCAGTGTTGCTGGATGCAGGAGTCCCCTTGTCCCCTCTGCAGTGTGCCTGCGCTCCTGCAGGTGGCCCAGGCAGTGGTCAGGCTGCACCTTCCCCCCCATCACCTGTGGGTGTTTTGGCTCCCCGAGGAGCGGTGCTTTTACTGTGCTTCATCTGCGACAGACACTAAAAATATTTCGGGATTTATATCGCTTTAGTGGTGACATTATGCCAGCACTGTCACCTAGGTAATGGAACTAATTGCCATAGCAACAAGGCTTTATCACTCAGCAGCCCCAACATTTTTGACATATGGGAGAAACTGAAGATTTGAAGTAGGGCACAAATGAAACGTATCTGATTGGGCTGAGCCGCATTAATAGTCATGAACAGGAGTCTTGTGTGCGGAGTAAATCAAATCACAGTAACCGATACATCTTTTAGAGGCCCATTTACCTCAAACTAAACTGTTTAATGTGGAAAAACTTTCTTCCTCTGGGGAAAAAATAGCGGCATTTAATTAAGACAAGCAGATAATAAACCTGATTGTTTAAGTGTTATTGTGCAGCCCCTGGGTATTGCTCCCAGTTGCAGGCGTTGTGTGAGGCTGAGGAAGTGACAAAGTGCTGCTGAAGAATGTCAGCTGAGCATTCTGTCACTCCGGGGTTCGTCACACACCTTGCCAAAAAGCGATGGCAGTGACAGTGCAGGGAGCGAGGCAGAGCTCCCTGAGCCGTGCCCCGGGGAGCTCCAGCCCCCTTGGGGATTTTCAGCAGTGCTGGCTCTGCCTCGGCCCTTTTTTGGGAAGGGCATAACCCCCACAGGCTCCTGGCACAGCCTAATCCAGCTGGCATAAGGCCCAAAGTTATAAAAAGCCGGAGCGAAGTTCTCCTCACTCGAGCCAGTGCCACTTGTGCTGCAGGATCAGCAGGCAGGAGATGCTTTTGAGCATGATGGAGAAAGTGGTTGGCAATGGCTCTCCTTAGACCCCATCTGGAGCTGTGCACCCCAGCTGGGACTGCCAGAGAGGGACAGTTTGGGGAAGGTGACCAGGATGGCTGGGGCAGCAGCATTGACCCTGTAAAGGTGCACAAACCCTGCGAGAGGAGCACAGAGGGGTCCCAGAACTCCATCCTGGGGGGATTGCAAGCCCTGACTGCACAAAGCCCTGAGCAGCGTGTTCAGGGCTCAGTGCTGATCCTGCTTGGAGCAGGAGTTTAGGTGAGAGATGTTCCGGATCACCTCCAGCGGGAATTAGTCCCAGTCCCAATCCCAGTCCATGACTTTGTGATTTTACCGGAAGATCCAATTCCTCTTTATTCCTCCCAATCTCCCTCCCTGTCGCTAATCCCTTAAAGCTGCACCCCTGGGGTGTCCTGTGGAGCAACAACAGCGTTTCTTTCCTGTGACCAAGGGGAGTGTAGCATTTTTAGGTAAAAAGCAGCTAATGACAGAATAGTCTTTAATTGGGTGTGTGTCAGGCTTGCCCGCACTGAGGTAAGCGTTCCCATTTTAATCAGCGCCCCTATTTTGGTTCAGGCAGAAGCAGCGAACAAATCCTCGCCTAAAGAACAACAGTGACTCACTGGCTTTGTGCCCCCAACAGCAATATCAGCCGCTCTTCGGTAAATGCAGCTCATCCGTGCTCAGAAACGCATCCTCGGCTGATAAATGCTCCTTCCTCCAATTATTTCCCCATCTTACCCGGGCTCAGCGTTAATTGAGGCTTCTCACTCGGGTAGAATGAGACACAATCATTATTTTTAACATATTGCCTGATTGTTTTCCTTATCGGCGGTTCAGGTTTGCGTTCCCACCTCGCGTCTCCAACCCTGTCTAATAAAAGAAGAGAATTTGGGCAATTAGGCTGGAGGGTTGAAATAATCCCGGCAATTACTTTTCATACTAATCGAGATGGTAAAGCACCAAGAATTTCTCCCTGCATCTTGTAAGTTTTTCTCATCGTCACCCTTCCAGGCACACTTAGAAATAGATGCTTTGTGCTTTATGTTCTATAACCTCCACGGCTTTGGGGTCTTGAAAGCCAATTTGAAAGGCTCAGAAAAATCACAGCAAAACAGCTGCTTGGTTTTATGAAATATAAATGCCGTCATTGGAAAGGCACAGATGGCTTCATGGTGATGCATTTCACAAACATGCTTAGATGTTGTTCAAAATAGGAATTTGAATAAATCTGTGATTAATAATTTCCTAGCTGGTGACAGCAGCCACTGGGGTGAGAGCAGGTAGTCAGATACCACAGGCTTTGTTTTTTCCCTTTTTTTTTTGTTTTGCATTTGTTGAGATTAAAATCACTTTCTGGCTTTTAATTCAAACTCACTTTCGGACACGGTTTTTCTGTGGCTTTGAGCAGCATGGAAACATGGGATGGAGGATTACCACTGGTAAGAACAGCAGTGTAGATTCATTGCAGCCCGAGCCACTGCATCCTTTGTCGGAAGAGAGGAAGTTGGGGAGTTTGGGTGGGTTTTGTCTCGCTGTGCTGCACTGACACAAAGAGGATAAAGAGGAAGAGATGTTACAACACGTGCAGAGTAATTTTGAGTCATGGACAGCTAAGTGAAAAATACCCGGTGTTTTGTGATTTGCTTGAACAATAATTGCCTTAAGAGGGTGGAAAAGGACCTTCGTGAGTGCTGGTGGGGATTTCTCTGTGATTTAGGCGGTCTCTGGAAGGAGGGAGTTTGTTTTGGCCGCGCTGCGAGTCCGGAGTGGTTTGAAAGCAGCGATCGAATGCTTCTCCCTGCATACTGATCATTCATTATGTGGCCATCGATACCTGCCTGATCAGACCTGTCCCGAATAAATCACGCGTTCCTAACTGCTGGGCAAGCCTTGAAGGCGCTTCTCAATGCAGCAGCACTTCACCAAGCAATCCATACCCTGAGCACCCGTTCCTGCTCCCAATTCATTAAACCGCGAGTTAATGATTCAGGCTCCTTCCCTGCAAGGGGCAGCCGCTCCCAGAGCCAGCAGAGATGCCCGAGTCTGACTGCACCGCGCCAGGAGGGAATAACAGAGAATTTTTCCATTCACAGCACGAGGGATGGGGTTGGGAGAGCAGCACGCGGCCGTGGGATAAGTGATGGACGTGTCAAAGTGAAGTTTGCCACAGGCACACAGGTACCAACTCCTGAAACAGATGGCGATGAGTTCAACACCTGTGCCTGGAATTCTGAGGCTCAAATAAGTCTTATTTGTTTCTTTAAAAAAAAAAAAACCCAACAACAACAAACTGACTGGAAATCACGTTTTATTCAATTAAAATGTGCCGCTTCGGTGAAACGTTCCCAGGGTTTTTCAGCACATGCCTTGTGTCTGTGGAACTCGGAACAATCGGAGGCTCGTGTTGGAGTGAGGCAGTGCTGACAGGAAAGCACACATGTTTAGAATATTTTGTGTTAATTACAAGTGTTCAGCTTGGCACTGAAGCTTCAGGCGTGTTTGGGGTAGATTTTATTGAGAATAACAGGTAATTACCAAAATCCAGTGCTGCTGAACAGTCAGGCCCGGCGCTCTCCGTGCAGGAATCTGAAATCAATGGATGGGAACTCTGCGTGCGAGTGCTGGTCCCGAAATCCAATAGAGGGACCCATATTCACCTGACGGTGCTTTGGCTGTGGTAAAACCTGGACAGAAAGCTTGCAGTCCATCAGCTGAGTCAGTCTGCTGGGTTGGTGTAGCAGGGGGAGAAACGTGGGGCACTAAAATCTGCTGTGGGGCTGCCCTGGGTGGGTGGAGGAAAGGACGCTGGAGCGCACTGCTGGAGGAAGCGCAGGAGAGGAGACTTGAGGTTTATCTTCTGTGCCTAAATCGGAGTTCTTAATGCCCAGCTCACCTGAATCTGTTGCTAAAGATCTTCCGAGATGGAATTTCTAAAACTCCACAGATAATTAAGTGTCTTTACTGCTGAAAGCTTTCCCTAATGCCAGCTCTTGCTGGAGCTGAAGTTCATTAGCTTTTAAGTGTCTCCCTTTGCCACGGTAGGAGATTTCACAGTGTCCTCCTGCACAGATGAACAGTGCTATGTGCTGCCTCTTAGTACCGTCCCTAAATCAAGCTAGCCCAGACTTTGCAGAAAACTGGGATCTTTCTGTCACTCTCTGCTTCTCCCCAGGTGTTCCCTGGATGCCCTGTTCCCACCCGGGCCTCGCCAGCCCCAAGGAGAAAGGAAAATTTACCTGATGTAATGACTTTACTAATGTAAAACTTTGCATTTTTCTCTTATCTAATCTGCTTGCAGAGGTGTTAATTTAACCCCCATCCTGTATTTTCTCACCTGGGGCAGGAACAAATCACGGAGGGACTGCATCTCCCCACAGAGAGGATTTGGATGGGATTGTGCTCTGGCAGCCAGGGCTCTCGGGGTGCTTTTCAGGACACTTTGGACTCCGTTCTCTAGGTTATTTTTTACACTCTGTTTCTTAGGTTTCTTATGAGGATGTTGTAGGAGATAAGGTCAGAAATCTCACCCAAGTCAAGGTATCTGGTGTCTGTTGCAGCCTCTCACTAAATCCAAGCTGTTCACCCTGCCAAGGAATTGGTCTTGCAGCATTTGCTCCTAGTGGCTGCTTGTTGGCTGCTTCTCATCTTTCTCATTTTTCTTTTAATTGCTTATGCGTTCCTTGGCTGGGATTTTTCACTATTCCTCCAAAAGCTGAAATTGTGTGGTCTGTAAAATTCTCTTTTCTCCCTTCTGGTAAAGGAGCATTGTTTTTATCCTTTGGCAGCCTTTTGGGTCTCGGCTTGTTTTTCAGAAGTTCTCAGAGATAACCAGAAGGAAATCTGAGCCTGCTTCAGCCCGTTGTACAAAAGTATTTTACGAGGAATTTAATCAGGCCCGGCCACTTGGAAAACATCGAGCTTATCTTTATCTGGGTGTTCATGGCCCTGCTCTGAGAGATCACTCATCCTTATCGGGAGGTGGTTAAATAAGTAAGCACCTTAATTACAGCTGACCTTCTGAATGAAGAATGAAACGAGACAGGCATTGATGCTGAGATTAAGTTCACCACCTCGGCTTTCTCTGTTACTTCTGGTAGCAACTGCACTGTCCATAAAATAAAAAGAAGAAAAGAGCTCAGAAACTTTCCAGCCTCCCTGAACCCACGGCGATTAAATCCCCTCCTGTCACAGTTTGGAGCAAATTTTGCTGGAATGTCCAGGACTTTTTATTACTTTGAGTCATCCTTGACAGGAGGGGAGAAAGGGGAACCTGGGAATATTTGCCAAGTGTTGGTTGTGTCCCCAGTGGCACAGGGAACAGGAGACTGGCACCAGACTCTGAAGTCGCAGCTGCAAATGGCAATAAAAAACCCGATGTCTGCCCTGAACGAAAGAGTGATCTCTGGTTTATGCCACCTTTTAAAGGTTTTTCACGTCATAAACCCAACAACAACAACATCAGGCACAATAAAGGACATCAGCGAGCCGGAGCCATGGGTGGGAATGTGATAGGGGCACAAAGCAAGATCCATAAATCTGAAATGTTGTGGCAAATGGAAATCGGCTCTCACAGCCTCTGTGGCTCGCTGGATGAGCTGCACACAGCAAGGGCCTGTTCTGATGCACCTGCAGTGCCAAGGCCATTAATTTCCCCTTTCACATCCACACTGCTCTCCAAATACAGATATTGATAAAAGCCTAACCGAGAGTGAATTTTACCGTTTAGAGAAAGGCCAAGGAATGCAACAGTTTTGTTTGTGCCTCGTGCAGGGCTGTGCCTTTTGCTGCCAGGGGTGAGATATCCGGGCATCGGGTCAGCCGGGCAAATCCCCCGGGATTTGTGTAATACCAGAGGCAAACAGCACAAAGGGCACAGTATTAGCTCTGACATTTCTTAAAAAAAAAAAAACCTGCAGAGGCTTTAATGTGACTTTATCATCCCGAATAGCTCCTGCAGGAGTCTGGGCTTCTTAGGAGGCTGCAGGAAAGCTGCAAGCGCAGGAGGAATTGACAGCAATGGAGCACTTGGGACTTTCCTTTGCTGCATTTGTGCTGAGCCAATAATTTCCAGGAGCAATGTTTCTGGAATTATTACTGTGCCCAGTAAGAAAGGTGCTTTAAAAGCACATGGGGGGGTGGGGGGGAAGAAATCCTGTGTCTGCTGAACTCCTTAATCGCTTGTCCTCTCTAGAAAAAACATTGCAGGGAAGAAATATTCAAAGGCATCTTCTTGTAGTGATGTCTGCTGTCATCCCGTCAGGGAGAGGGAAAAGGACAAGGTTTCCTTCATAATCTCGTGCTGAGAAGGCTGAATTTCAATCCTGGTGGATGCCCTGGGTCTCTGGTTGCCCAGAGAACAACGATTTGATCTTCTCATCCTGCTGCCCTGTCCTGGGGCCATAACTCCACCATTTCCAGAGGATTGCTCCGCCCTGCCTCACCCCACCCCATTTGCAGGGCAGGGAATAGATGAGGGGAAGGGAAAAAAAAAAATTACATGTGTAAGCAGTATTGCAGGCCTGTGTAAAACGTGCCAGATGGGAAAATATTAGTTAAACTTACAGCAACTTAATTAAATTAGGATGAACTTATGAAAATCATGATGGTGAGAGGTGGTCCAGGAGAAGCTGGCAAAAGGCCAGGCGGAAAGGGGAACTGCTAGAAAGTCTCTAGCAAAGTACAATTATCAGATTATGGCATAAAAATCCAAGAAATAAATAAATAATCATACTAATGATTTAATATTTTCATCAATGACCTCAGTACAAAAAGTAGGAGAGAATTAATGATCTCTTTTTTTTTTTTTTCTTTTCTGGTGGTGCAGATGTGGGACACTCTAACAATAAAAAAGTGAATTACCATATTATATAGAAATAATTAGCTGACCTTGAGCTCGGGAGCCGTTTAAACGTGATGGAACATCGCAGTACAAAATGCAGAGATGGGCGCTCGGGGACCGTGAACAAGAGTTCCAGGCGTTAACTGGAGCTCGAGCTGGGAGCAGGGAGGGAGCCAGGCCGGGTGTTTCACTCAGGGGCAGACGTAGGCAGGAAAAGCTCATTGGGGTCAGAAGTTATAAAATTTCTCCTTTGGTGTAGAGCTTTCCGTGCCTGTGCAAGGCTGCAGCCTGTGTGTGAAACTCTGTGCCTCCGCTTGTGGCATCTCACACAAATGAATTTCACACGGAACGAGAGAGACGGGTGCCATGGCCTGGGCGGGGGATTTTAGGGAAGGAAATCAAAGTGTGGGCTCTTCAGGTGAGCAAAAACCAAGGCTGAGAGAGGATGGGACTGCTAGCTACAGATTTACCAGGGGCGGAGGAGGGAAAAGGGCTCTTGGAGCAGCAGTGGCAGTGTTGACACCACAGCCCTTCCATGTGTACAAAGAGGCAGAGCGTGTCAGGGCTTTCCCAGAGTGCAGATGGCACCGCTCCTGCTGCTCGTGTTTAGGGCACGAATTGACAAGCGTTAATTAGGGGTTGATGAAACCCTATTAGCTGGGAGGGCACAGGGCTGCGGGCAGATGTCCCTGTCACTCCTGTGCTCCACTGTGGAGATCCCCATTCCCTCCACTTCCCTGCTGCCCCTCTCATTTTGTTCCCATCTCCAGAGCTGCCCAGATCAATCCTATTTCTTTTATTTGCATCACTTATTCTGCACGTGGTTTGGTTACTTTTTTTCCTGAGATGAACTTGCCTTAGAGAGGGGACAGAGATTCCTGCACTTCTCTCAGCCCTGCAGAGCTGTGGTGGCTGTGTCCCCTGCTTTTCTGACAGACAAGAAATTCCCCTTCACGCTGGCTCTGCCTTCTCAGTCCCAGACAGGAGGAGGGAGATGCCCTGAGTGTTTGAAGGGGAATTTCAAATCACACTGTTCAGTTAGCAGGAACTGATGCTTTTGCCTAAGATCAGAGAAAAGCTGATGTTTTAGCATTCAGAGAGGTCCATGAGTAGTTATTGTTTTCCTGGCCATGCAGAGCGTGCTGCCGTATGTTCCCAGTCAGAAATGGCATGAGGTACCAGTCATAATGGCTTTTATTTATGGCACTTTCTGGGATCCGGGGCTCCAGCTATAATGGCTCAGTGGGTTTCCACAGCTCAGCTGTGAGGAGACCTAATTCTGATTCATTCAGGCTGCTCCTGCAGTCAGAGGCAGCAGCAAATAGGAAAGATACTGCTGATAAATTGCAGGTGGGAAAAAATTTAAAATCAATATGACAATTATAGTTGATCCAATCAGAAACAAGTAGCGAAATTAAGAGAAGTTCAAGAAAGAACAAGGGGATAAAATCCTCCGTGATTAGGACTAAGTGTGTAGTGCTTATCACAAGATTCAGACACTTGGATATTATGCAGCAGGACTGAAGAATACAGAAAAAACGCTGCTGAGGAGGAAACTATGCACACTCAAGGATAAGTGCTTTGCAGAGACAGGAGTGGGTTGAAAAAGTACCACCCATGGCATCGCATTCAGCTCTGTCTTGCACCACTTCTCCCTTTCTCACTGTTCCTCCTGTGGGATTTTTTCAACTTTTCTATTGCCAACTCAGTAGTTAAAAGGACAGAGACTTCCAGGGGGTTTTGCTCTTCCCAAAAGGCTCCTGAGCTCAAGGTCATCTTGTGTGTCTCTGCACCTGTACGTTTTTAATTTTTTCCCCACCCTGGAAGTCCCTGTGGGGAAGGGGATGCTGCACACCCAGGTCTTGTGCCAGGCCCAGAATATCCTCTCTGAGTTAGGGGTGGCTGTGGGCAGCCCCTGACTGCTGGACACTCTCTGTCAGTTCTGCAGCTCCTCCCTTCTGTTCCCAGCCAGGTACTGCGCAGGAGCAGTGAGCAGGCGGAGATTCCTCCCTTCTGATTCCTCCCTTCCTCCTCCCTGACTGTGCTGCAGAGGGTTTGACACTGCCCGTGTCCCCGGCTGGTCACCCTGGAGGGCAATCAATAGCCAGGATGCCAGTTTGGCTCCTCTCCACTGTAGTGCTGCTTAAATCAGAAACTGTCCCTTCCCTGGAGTGTGCAACAAGCCCCGAATGGAGCTCTTGAATGTGCAATTCTGTGTCTTTTCACTGGACACTCGAATTTAGAGAGCTCAGCCTGAGGTGGCACTTGGCTGCAATCCAGCCGTGGTAGCCAGGAGTGAATCCTGTCTGTGCCGCCCGCCGTGCGAAAGGAAACTTTGACAAGGCACAGATGCCGCATTCTATAAATTCATCGCTGAGTTGGTGTGAGACCTGGAGTGATGGAAACAAACCAGAAATATTGATGGGTGTCGGAGATCTGTGTGAGAGGCTGGGATCTGCAGAGCCACTGCTCCCCTGCAGGAAAGGTCCCATTCCCCACATCAGCAGCCAAGTGCAGTTGAATGTGATTTGTGTGAGAAAGAAAAAAACCCCAATGATCTGTAGGACACATGCAGCTGTTTTAGCTAAATTCTGCTGAAATATTACTGTGGGTTTTTTCCCCAGGCTTGTACCCTCTAATTTCAGGAGCAGAACTAGGTCTCGTGGGAGCCTGCATCCTCATTGCCGTGTAATTCATGTTGTGGGATCTTCTGCCAATCCACCAACACAAACAATGAGATTATCCAATGTAGTGTGTGTTTTGCTGCCTCTTGAAAACGGTTGAAATAAGGATTAGCTTTACTGGCTTTTTATTCCATTAGGAGAATGGAGAAAAAATTGGCTTATATGTTAAATTCTAGCGGTTCAGGGTTTGTAGTTAAATTCCCAGAATTAAGTGGCACACCCTGGGCTGGGCTGCTGCTCACATGGAGACGGCAGGTGCAGTTCCTGTGCATCCTGCAGACACCACTCTGTGAATTTGGGATGAGGGAAGTGAGGGATTCCTCTCCCTCCAGCTGTCAGCTCCTCCAGGAGGGAAGGGGTGGCAGAGAAGTGCTGGGATTTGGCTCCCGCTGCTTGCCAAGCACAGGGAAAGGAGCAGGATGAGCAGGATGCTCCCTGTGCTCCAGGAAATCCTGCCTGGCAGGGCTCCCTCAGTCAGGAGCTGCACCAGCACTCCTCCAGCACCAAAGAGGTTTTTGGGGTTTTTTCCCTGTCCCCCACAGTGGGCTGCAATGTGAAAGCTCTTCCCAGGGCTCAGCCTGCTTACTTCAAACATCCCATATCCTCGCTGCTTCGCCAGGGAGGATTATACATTTTTCACAAAGTGAGCAAGTGTGCTTCCAGAGGAAAAACATTTCCATGGCTACAGATCCTTCTCACGCCGTGGAATTGCTCATGCAACTCAGCCAGCGCGGAGCTAATGAAACGAGAGGAAGCAATTAAATGAAAGGATGGCTGGGTGTTTGATGTCAAATTTCTGTTTTACACCTGAGACCCTCGGGAAGTGTCTCAGGTGGCCGGGGATGCTGTCCAAGTTGGTATTTTGCATGAAGATTCCGCTCTGGTTTCGATCCTGAGGGGTTTTGCTGCTGTGCTGTGCACGGGAGAGGCCCTGGTGCAGCTCTGGCACCGCAGTCGGTCCATGTGCTGTGGTGCACGCAGCTCACACCTAAGGACACACACCTGTTACGCAAACGCGGGTTTGACTCGCGTTGTGGAGGTGTAAAACCACAGAGGACGTGAACAGAGCTCAAACACCGAGCGGCGATGGGCTCCTGGTGCCGTGGCTCTGCAGCGTGAGGAGCTGGAGCTGGGATCTCCCTGGCATCAGCAGAGGAGGGCAGTGCAGGGAATGGCTGGCAGATGGGTTTTGCCTGTAGGGCACATCCTCTCCCTGCCCAGACTTTCGCATTTTGTCTGAGATTTTCTGCAGTGTGGATCATGAGAGTGACACAAAATTTCCTTTTCTCTCCCTGAGCTAAACTGCATTTTGTTAATTGGTAAATTGTACCAGGTCACTATAAAGGACTGTGGGACTGCAAGTGGGCTCTTAAGAGACAAATTCTTTTTGTTCTTGGTTTATCTTTCATCACCTTTTTAATCACTTTCCAGCCATGCACTCTGTGTAAGTAGGAGGAAGTGCTCAGAATTTCTGTTCGTCTTTAAAACCCTGTCAAACCCTTTTTAAATACCTCTGATCGTTTCCCTTAATCCTGCCATTGTAATGAACCGAAGATGGTTCTCCACTTAATTTAATGAGGTGGAGGCATTTCTTAGGGATTAGATATTAGTGTGACATATATTGGTAACTTTAGAACTCTCTGGCAAGCCGGAGAGAAGTTCTGTGTTAATTGAGGGACAGCTTCAGTGAAGATTAAATGAAAGGCTCCTCCTAATGGGGTGCGTGTGCACCAAAACAGATGGGAGAGACATTTCAGCAACATCTTCCAAGCACAAGGAAGTAAATGTGACAATATTAATTTGAGGGAAAGGACATGATTAGTACCCTTTGACGATTTTTTATTTTTTTTGGTGGCAGCTGAGTCTAACACATCCTATTTATGTGACTGTGAAGAGCTTCCAGTCATATTGTAAAGACTTCTGAGGGCCAATTTGAAAGCGACTGCACTGCGAGTGTCAAGTTGACAGGCTCACATCCTCTCCTTGATGTGAAGTGCTAAGTTCATGAAGATGTCACTGTGGGGCCTTGCCAAGTCTCCCAGCTGGAGAGTAATTCTGCATAATAGTCAGGAGACTCCAGCTCCAGCATTATCAGAATTATCAGTTCAACCGTTGCAGGGCTTCAAAGGGAAAACCACGGCACAAAAAGTAATTTCCAGAGAAGTTGCATTCAGCGGCATTATCGGGATTGATTTCACATCGCCGGGCAGAGGCACGAAATCCACGCTCTCACATTTGAGTCAAATAATGCTCCTGGTAACATTCAGGGGAAGCTTTGCCTGGGCTGGCAAAAAACTCGTGAGCTCGAAGCGATTTCAGGCTGCTTCAGGAGCTGTGCATACATTAGCACGTCGGAGCAGCGTACCTGTCTGCATCACACTTTTATATTCTGGTTTTTTATAGCGTTACTCTGAGCTGTGATAGGCTGGGGTTATCGGAATTGGAACCTCCTGAATCAGAATGAGGGAGGAAGGATGGGCACTGCTGCAATTCAGAAGCTCTCGACACCTGGTCTGAAAGTGCCTCCTCCTCTCCTCTGCGTCTGAGTGAAAGTGTCTGAGCCAGGGCTCGTTGGGAAGTCAGGGCACGGGATGGGATTGAGTCTTTTCCCGCCAAAGAGCCCCTGAAATTACTGGGACAGTGTGGAAGTGACAGCTGAAGGGGTACAGAGCTTATGGGGTTGGATTTACTGGTGATGGGATGTCTCTAATTTGGGTGGTTGCTTTGGAGATGTGCTCTGGAGCTGTGCTGGGTGTGCCTGCCCTGGGGGACAGGAGCCCTCAGTGCTTAACAGCACTTCTGTACCTCTAATGAATCAATCAATCAATACCTGCTTCAAGAGCTCTGCTGCTGAACCCCAGCTGGTTTTCTTTTCTTTTGCTTCACAGAGAGGGTGTTTTCTGGATGAAACTTTGCCCCTGTGTTTAATTTGTGCTTGCTGCAGCACACATCCTTTCCAATGCACACCTTGCATTGCTGTCCCCAGCCCTGCCTCTCTCTGAGACACCCTCTGCCGAGCACGGGAGATTGCCCAGCTTGTCAGTGCCAGGGTAATAAAACAATGCAAGTAAGGTCCAGAGTGGGACTTCTGTGTCCCTTGGGCAGTGACGTTAAAGTGTTTGTTCTGTTCCACATCATGTTCCTGTCTCAAAAAGAGGCTTTCCCTGCTGCAGTGTGGCTCTGTCTTATTCTTTATCCAAAACCAATATATGGATGGCTTTTTCCATGCTGATCAGGCCAACGAGAGCCATTCTCAGATCTCCTGGGGTCACCATTGCAAAGGCAGCGCTGGACTGTGGTCCAAAGGCTCTCTCCTTCCAACATCCCTGCGCTTCTGTGAGAACTCATTAAAAACCTTCTACCTCTTCTCAGTCCCATCTTTTGGGATCTGTGGGGATTCTTTGAGTAGGGTAACAGGGCATTGTCCTGTCAGCCAATGAATAATCTCATTCTTCTCTTGAACTCTCACATCTCAGCTTCTTGCTTTCCCAAAAGCAGCCCTGGCAAACCGCAGCACCCGGTTTCCCCTCAGTGCTGGGTGCAGTGTTGTGTTTGCAGCGTGTCTGGGAGGGGAGCAAGTGTGGCTCCACCACGAGGGTCTAAACTGTGACACTCAGAGCTTCAGTGCCTAAAGAATTGGGGTGCACAGCTTCCACACGGCAGTGGGCTGGAAAGGCATTCATTCCATCAGTGAGAAGTCCTCCTGCTAGAATTAGGGGATAACTAAGAATAAAAAACACTTTAGCAGTCAGGTGAAGACTTTTCCGGTCGCCTTGTAGCTCTGAGAGGCCTGAGGCGCTGAAATGTAAAGCTTTGTGCTTTAGCCCAGCAGCCATGCAGCCCCTCCTGGACACAGCGAGGAGTTTACCCTGGTCGAGGCCTCCGAGAGGTTCTGTGGTAGGAATATCCACCCTTAACCCTGCTCAGGTACCAGGAGAGCTCTTTTCAGGAGATTCTCCCCACACTCTGCTCCAGTCTGCCTTCTCTGTGGCTTTTGAAATTTTCCTGGCTCGTACAGAGTTCGTAATGTGGTCTCCCATAACACATCGAAGATTCTTGTCTAATTTGCTGGAAACAGATTATAAAACAAGCAGTAAGCGTAGGTAATTAGGTAAAATGCATGATTTCTTCTCCTCATGCAGACCTCGAGTTAAAATACTGCACATTATTCCACTTGAACGTGTTTCCCTTTGTTTATTTGTAAAGCATTCCATGTGAATAAATTTGATCTAAGCTGTACTCAGGGCTGGTGAGTTATGAGAATGGAAGTTTCATTGCTGTCCTGCTCCCAGAAGACACAGCATCTTTATTACATTTTTAGCTCAGGTTCTGGGCATAATATTGTGTTTGAAGACATAGATCAAGCAGAAAGGTAACAGTTTTTATGTAAAGTGTGCAGCTTTTAAAAGATGCAGGGAACCGAGCTGTTTGTCCTTCATGTGGGATATGAAAACCCATTAGGAAAATTGGAATGATTCACTTTCTGGGCATTAAACCCTTGCTGCACCTCGTTATGGTGCTTCAGGCCAGAAGAGTCGGGTTTATGTGACCCATAACTTCTCTGAGCCACCTGCAGGCAGCGCCAGGGCAGCATGATGAATTCCCTCCCTGCTGGAATCGCCCCCAGCCCCTCCTCAGAGCGTTCGGGAGAGCACCCAGCGAGCTCACACATGAAATCTGCCCACATTTCCTATCCTGAGCAAAGGCTAATCCATAACTTCCCCAAAATCGGGGAAATCGATCCACAAACGCGCCCCTGACAATGGCATTTCTGACAAGAAGCGCCGCAAAATCTTATTTACCTCCCCTGCCCAGGCAGCAAATACACACCAGGGAAACTGTTGCTTTTGATGTAGACATAAAACTTAAATAATGCTCAAATGGCTGGCGCAGGCACCGGCTACAGAGGATGGAAAAGAAAGCTGGATTAACTAAAAATAGTTGTATTAAAAATCAGCGCGTTTTCTTCCTGGAGGAGAAGAGGGGAAAAGAAAAAATCAACCCACAACTCTAATCTTGGACTAGAGGACTACAGGTAGAAAAGTTCAGGTCTTGCCCTTCTCATTTTTTGAAAGACACTTTTCTAGTTCAAAGGGGCTTTGGTTTAGCTTCAGGGGAAATATCAAGGATTATAATTGGAAGACTTTTCTGGTTTTTTCCTAGCTGGATTTCAGAAATAGGGTATGTACTTAACAAAGCCACACACAGAAAAAAGGAACAGAGCAACTTTGAAATAAACCTTTCATTCCTTCCGCTGCCGTGCAGTCTATACTGTCACCCTGCATTTCCCCCGAGAGGGAGCCTGCGGAAGGAGGGATGAAAGGCACGGGAAAATGGAGAAGTGCAAGATTAAAAATAAATCAAAAAAAGGGAAGGCATGTGGAGCAAGGTGGATTTATGCCAGCTGCTGAATTCTCTTCTTAAATGGGCACATCTGGAAAGGTTTCCCTGTATTTAGTGGGATATTTCTACAATTAATTGCAATGCAGTTGATTAGGAATTTTCGTGGCGATCATGGGGATGGACACCAGAAAGAGCTGATTTTAACGATCTGCCTTCCTTTGCTGTGCTCTGATCCCATCCTCACTGAAAGCCCTGGAAAATGAGGTGCTGGCCCTGCTGCAGCCAGGGCAGAGCTGTGGCTGACTTTGGGGGGCAGAATTTCACCCTGGGAACACAGTTTGACATGAATGACCCTAAGCATTGGTGCCTGGGCTGTCAGTGCGAGGCGGGGAGCTGCTAACTTCTGTCCTTTTCTTTTTTATTTTTAGCAAAGAACATATTTTCTTGCTCCTGTCTTTTCTTGGTGCATGCTTTGCCCATGTTCTGATTAGGAATGGTCTTCCGGGTACAGAAACATTAAATACTGAGAATCAATCACTTCATCAATTATGTGGTGAAGGTATATTAAAACAATAAAGAACACACCTTCTTTACGTAACTCCCTAGGCCAGAGGCTCTGATTTTGAAAGCAGCATTTTGAGCGGTGTAGCTTGCAGGAAATGAACCACTTTACATATCAAGAACCAGAAAGTTTTGTGTTTAGATATCTTAAGATCTCTTGACAAGGAGACTCTTGCTATTTTTCTAAATTGTTTCTGGATTGCAGCATAGCTGAAGACACATGAACCACTTCAGCCTTAAAAATGTCTGGAAAGGTTGATAACTACTACCAGCGATCACCCAGAACCACTTCTTCACACTTTGTGTTGCTAGGAAAATGTTTTCTTAAGTATATTTTCATCTGTTTGCTGCTCAGGGTTAAAAAATAAGTTTTTAAAAAGTGATGATCCAAGGCTGTACAGCATTGCTGGGTTTTCAGGAAGGAGGGGAGTGGTGCTGTCAGTCCTGTTAGCTGTCAGAGAGAGAGCAACCAGACTCTGTGACTATTTCACAGCTGGTCACCTCTGCCAACCCTCCCGTTCTGGGGGTATTCCTCCTGCTGCAAAGTGGGCTTTACCATTTTAATGACACAAACCTTGCTTTTGGTGCCAAACCCTTGGATTGCCTGACAGTCTGACTCCACCTTTCTGTTCTCCGAGACCACTTAGTGGCAGCGGTTTGTGGAACGCCGGGATGTTGTCATTCAGGGGAGTTTGGATGATGACATCCCGACACCAGCGGCTTTCATGTTTGACAATCGGTTTGTCTGACGTGAAGGGGAGTGGGAGTCGGGGCTCGTGGGTTTTATTCACTGCTCCGGCACTGATTTGCTGCTGCTGCAGACACAGAGTGCCTCGTTGACAAGGCTCAGGGTGTTTCAGGCTTTATTCTGAAAGTGCTGCTTCCCACAGCCACTTCACAGGGTACCTCAGCTTGCCATTGTTAGCAAGAGGAGAAGAAAGAAAGGAGCCAATTTCTATTCAGCTTGCTGGGAAGAGTCAGAAAAAGTAACTTATGAAAATCCGCTTTCTTTAGAGGTTGTTTAAAAATATCAAAATAATGGTTTCTAACTCTGAAACCGCTACTGGATCCAAGCGTGACTGCTGCCTGCTGTCAGATTCTGCATTCTGGGTTATGCTCAGGCCTTTCTGCGCTAACGAAACTCAAAGCTCTGCTTGGTTTTATGTTCCTCTGCTTTAGGAAGTGTTCTCTTGCAGACTCCTGGCAATATTCCAAATATTAAACTTCAGTAATGACAGAAGTCTTCGTGCTGACAGTGCTTCAAGGAAACTTGTGCTGCCTTCATTCTCCTTTTCCTTTCTTTTAAGAGTTGAAAACTCTCAATGTTTTACCCAAGAACACGGAAAAAGATTTCAAGGTCAGGCTCTGTTACCAGTTTCCCTGTGAGAACTACAAGAATCAGTGTTTCTGTTCTCCAGAATGCAATGGTCAGTTCCACAGTGTGTCTGTAATTACAGGGCTCTGGTTTGAGGGGAAAAACATGGTTAGAAGTGATGGACACAAAATGGGAAAGGCAGTGAATTAAACGATGCTTTATAATGTGATTAGACTGGAAATCCCTGTGGCAATGTGGCCAGAGTGGCTTCTCTTCTCTTCTGGCTTTTCTGGACTAAAACCTCTTTTCCATAAGCTTGCTCTAAACTGCCAGGACAGCCTGGAGTGAAATTTGAGACACTGGCCCCTTGCTCTTTGCGCTTATTCCGAATATATCCGTAATTCCTGATGTGTGGAGCACAGCTCCTTTCTAGCCACGCGTGCTGCAGCTGTGGGCATCGTGGTTCTCACACTGTAATGAAAGAAGTTACCCATTTTGGAAATAATACACCATAAATCTAGGTGGAAATTGTGTAGGTAGAGGTTATAAGATGGAAAAAGGCAAAACAAACCAGAAAGAAATAAACACAAGAGCACCAACCCACCAGCTGTACATCAACTTTGTGCTTTTCTAACCATGACCAGTATTTAGGTGTGTTTGTCTCCCAGAACATCCCAAATCCTCAATATGTAGGTAAAAGGTGACTGTGGAAAAAAAAGGGCTGTTCCACTCCAAAACAGTGAGGAAAACGTGCCTCTGAGAGAGAGAGGAACCTTTAAATCCCCCTCAGCCCAAGGGGGTGGACTCGGGGACGGGGCCCTGAACACCCCTTGTTCTGTGAAGGTCTCCAAAGCTGAGAGTGCAGCTGAGATTCCCAGCTCATTCCAGTCTGAGGTTTTCCTGGAGACACTGAATTCAAAAGCATTCAGTGACCAAGGGACTGGAGATGCCAAATTCAAAAGCATTCAGTGACCAAGGGACTGGAGACACTGAATTCAAAAGCATTTAGTGACCAAAAGCCTGGAGACACCAAATGCAAAAACATTTAGTGACCAAGGGACTGGAAACACCAAATGCAAAAGCATTCAGTGACCAAAGGCCTGGAGACGCTGAATTCAAAAGCATTCAGTGAACAAAGGCCTTAGGTATTTACAGGTTTCTGCAGGAGCTGGTTCTAAATCCTCAATGTTGTCATGTTGTGAGGAAAATCCAGTGGAATCTGACACATTTCTCTTAGTTGTTGTTATTTATAGTGCTGCAGGGCCTGGCTCTCGTTCTCGTCACCCTTTTGCAGCTCCCAGGGGAGCCCAGGCTGCCTGCGGGGCTGGGGCTGTGCCGAGAGACCTCTCTTGGCTCTTCTCGTTCAGATCCTGCTCAGAGATACCCCTGAGTCCAAATCTCTGAGCAATTCCTCATCCTGGCCTGACAAAGTAGGGAAACTCAGAAACAGGCAGTGTGTTTGATAGAATTAAGGGGAGCAAAAGGGCAGCTTTGATAGCATGGCTTTTGACAAGGAGAAGAACTAAAGGGAATTATGGCGACCTCAGGTTGCCACAGAGTCTGCCTGAGCTCAGATTTTGTTTGGCAGGTTGGCAGGGAAAAAAAAACAACAAATCAATATTCTATTCTAGGTGGCAAATATATGTTTTTGCCTTAGCTGTGATTTCTAAGGCACGAAATCAGCATCTAATAACACAACCTCTGTATTGAAGACAGAAATTTTTTGAAAAATGTTCATCTTTTGTGAAGAAAAGGGGGAAAATGCAATTTCTCTTCTAGTTTCCTATTATTGCTCTTCCCTTCCAGGATTTGAAAGATTCCACCTCTCTAGGAACGGCTTTTACTATTCCACTTAATTTGCCCGGTGATTGTAACGTTCTGTGACTTTTCCCATAATTTTTCTGCTGGAAGGGATGCCTCAGCACGCTCCCAAGGCACGGCTGGGGAAGGCAGGTGGGAGGAACAGCAAAGGCTGAGCTGACTCCAGGACTGATGGGATCTTGCAGCTGACAGTGGGAGGCTTTTCTGCTCCTTTGCAATAACATTTGCTGCTATTGGAGCTGTCACTAAAGTGGGAAAAAGCAATTAATATCTTTGCCTCAGTCTTTCACAAAATCCTCACTTTTCTGCAAGCAAAGCTCTTGAAAGAAATCATAGTTCACCTTGAGCTGCGATCGGGGAAAAAAGCACTCTGAGAACTTTCTGCGCGTCCTTTGCTCATTAGCAATGACAGACTGCGGAGGAAAGCGATCCCACAGCACAAGCTTTGTAAACACAGCTCCAACAAAATCTAATTTCAGGACAAATAAAAATCAGAAAAGGGAGTTAATTGGACATTTCTCTCAAAAACTGCTTTTTCTTCAACTTTTTGTATTCACAAGTTCAGCCGAAATTTTTGACAGCCTCAAAGTGCAACACAGAGAAGAGTGATTATACTTTGTGCCCATTAGGTGGGATGGTTTTGAACAAAATGCACATTTCTGTGGGATTGCAAAGAGCAGAACTCACACGCTGTACCCAGATTTAGCATTTCATTCCTGTTCTTTAAACCTCCAGCCTCTACTGCATTAAATCTACCTTAAATCCGAAATATTTGTCAATGTAAATAATTAAAGCGCACAAAGGGCAGTGCCTGAAAAGCCAAGCTGTGCTCCTGATCCGATTTTCCGAAGCATTAAGTAGGTTCCCAATGGAAATCCAGCTCTCCTCGGGGTGCGTAGGTGCTCGGAAAGATCCCTGAATTCATTACAGATGATGCACAATGCCTGATTCACGAGAGTGTTAAAGTTCCTATGTAAATGTCTTGGAAATCAGAGTGGGCCTTAAAAATTTTTAAGTCCTTGGGATGGTTCATGAGCAGCAAATGTCTTTGAGATGCAAATATTTCCTTTCTTCAGCGAAAGGCCAGCTCTACCTAAAAATTCTGTGCGTGGGATGGATAATGGTGCTTAAAAGCTTCCGCAGAGTGTTCATAAAAGGGAAGAATTTTCTGTGGCTTGCAGGTTCTGTACAGGATCTGCAACCAAGTCCAGCCTGTGCAAACCCTGACCTTAGGAGTGACTCTTCAGCCACATCAGGCACAACTGGATGGAACAACCAGGAGTAGGGGAGACAGAGGGTTCTATCCCAGCACATATTAAAGTGTAGCCAAGTAACAGCTATATTTAATTCTTTTTCCTCAAAACCCCATTTCTAAAAATCTAAAGAGTTAATCTATTTCTCTGACAGGAATTTTTAGGGGGTTTGATGAAGGATAATTATTTAAAAGTAGGAGAAAATTTCTGAAAACCCAGTTTGCACGTCTGTCGCTGAGAAACTCCTTGATAATTCGTAGGGAAACGAGTTATGGCACGGAAGCGCAGAAAGACAGCTCGCCTTCTTCATCTGCCTCTAATCAAAATTCTGCTCAGATGTTTCTCGTGAGCTCCTCACTGTGCCAAACCTGCGGATTTCGAGGAAGAGAGGAGGGCTGGGGGGGGTTTAACCCGGTTTCTGTTTTCCTGTTGAATTATTGCCGCTCTGGCCGTTCTTTGCAGCGTTCATGGTCACATATGGGGGGTTTAAAGGTATAGCCCAAAAGTACCTGACTTCATTTACTTTTTCTTGACTGAGTGAGGAGGCTGAGGGTGTCTCTGGGGAAGTTGTGCAGGCTGGGTGTGAGTTTGCCTCTCCTTCCACATCGTGTGAGTCTGAACCCGAGACCTGCAGACCTGAGAACCTCCCTTCATCGTCACCAGACAGCTCAGCTCTGTCATTTCCACACTAATGGGATTCGGTGACCCTGTTAATGCAGCAATATGTTGCCTGTCACATCATCGGTAATGATGCCACAAATAATAAAAGAGGGGGTAAAATGCCAGCTGAAAAAAATGGTGGGGAAAAAAAAAATTATGCTGATTTCTTTGTATTCTTTTCCAGGAAAGAAAAAAAAGCCTCCATTATCTTAAAAGAATTATATTACCTTAGAATCCTACTTAATGTGATGAAATAGTTAAAGCACTGCTCTCCCCTAGTACAATTTCACAAAATAGCTCTTTAAAGATCTTCTTAAGGAAAGAAGGGCATGAATATGGAGTGGATCTTTGCCTCATAGCACAGCCCATCATTAGATTGAGAGAATATTACGGCACCAGATACCAAGAGAAAGATTTTTGTGAATGGACTTTGATGTATCGTGGCTTTGTTTCAGATGTTTATCTCCTAGCATGACATAGTTCAGTGTATTTACCACCTTAATGATAAATATTGTTCTTGCTGAAGTAATACCCAGTCTGACTGTGTTGTGTGTGTAAAGCTGATGTGCACAGCACAGAGTGAGGAGTGACCTGATGATTTATGTTCTGAATTAATAATGGGAGCGAGGTGCAGGAAAATGAAGTGGCACTCGAGTCCCCTGAGCTCCTGTCTGGTGCTGCATTCACCAGACCACACTGCCCCTTGATTCACTCTAAAATCTCCAAGGGAAGTTGGAGACACAAAGTGATGACTCGGGATTTTTACAGTACTGGGCATTTTCAAGAGTGAGCGGGTTTGACTCCCAGCCAAATTCCTGCCTGGTGTGAGAACAGCCTGCCCGGGCGGTTCACCTGGAATTTGCTGCTGGCTGTGGTACTCAGAGCTATGAGCAAGGTAATTAGCAGCAATTCAAGGCCGAGTTTGGATAGCGTTTATTGCTGCACCATCTTTTACGTGTGCTGCTAATTCTTCCGTAGGAACTCACAACAAACCTTATTCCACAGAGCAGTATCCATGAAACTCCTGGAAAAGCGTTAAAAAATCAGCTAAACTGGTAACAGTCAGCGAGCTTTGATGAATCCTGGTTAGATCTTGTATTAATTGTCCTGAAGAGCAAATAATCTTGAAAGAAGCACTGGAGGACAGTGCCCAGGGAGGGTATGGAGGTGTTCAAACCCTGACAGCAGAGTCTGATTCTGACTGGCTCTGAGTGTGTCTAAGATTTCATCCTCCATGGAAAATGGCAGATGGGAAATAAGGAAATAAGAAAAGCTCCACATCTTACCTGCCTCTCTGGACAACCCACAATCCAATGAAATGGGCTCAAATTGAGGCCTGCAAGTTGTGTGGCCCATCAAGCAGGCTTGCCACTTAGCCTTTAAGTAAATGGGGTATCCTTGTGCTCGAATCCAACATCCTTAATTGCTTTGCTGAAATCCAAAAAAGAAAATAAAAAAATCCCTTTTAGAAAACATACAAATTTCCCCCGAATTAAATATGTATGTTGAGCACTGCTTGAATATATATAAGTAACTCTTAGACTAAATTTATGCGGAAGCTACTATAACATTGCTAATTTGGGGTGGTTTTTTTCTAAGAAGAGAATTGAGGAAGGAAAATCTAGTCAGCCTTTATCTTTCAGCTTTTACCAGCCATAACAAGATTTTTTTTTCCAGAAACAAGATTTAAAAATTATTCTTTACAGGCAACGTCTTGATAAAATCTGGACTCTGTAAGGGTTTTGGTGGGGTGTATGTGGAAAGGTGGTTGTTTCTTTATCTTTTTTCTTAAATCAGAAGAGTTGATGATAAACAGCTTCTATTGTCAGCCATCCTCTGAGGCAGGGATTGGTGTCAAGCGGGGTTGTTTAATGCACAGGGCCTGCCAAGTCTGCATCTTTCTCAGCAGACAGCTCTAATCCTTCATGGTCCACCAACCCTACCTTTATGAGTTCTTTTGATTGGTAATTGAGAGAATAAATCTTTGCAGAACTTACATAAATGCAAAAAAGAAACCCCATTAAGATTCAGGCAGTAAAATGCCTACTGGCAGATTTTATATGGCACCTTTTCAGTCCTTCGCCGTTTAGATTCATTTTGCCAGACAAGGGTTTGAGATTGGCAGCCAGTTATGGATTTTGTTTTCTTACGCATTGTCATCTGCAGCCTCTATATTTTTATTTTGAATGCCAGCACAGTGAGAGCTCTGAGAGCTGGATTGCTCTGAAGCCCTCTGCAGAGCAGAATTGAGAATTCGCCGTGCTCAGGCACTTTATGCCCCCGTCCCTATTTCAGATTCACAGATCAGACATCCCCAGCGTCTCAGCCAAGCGACCTGGGCAGAAGGTGACTGAACAAGGGGGAATTGGAGCTGAGAGCCCTGGAGGTTACACTGAGTGTTTTCAAAGAGAAACGTTCCCTGGAGTCTGTGGGGTGCAGCTCAGCCCCCATGGGTTCCCTTACTTGCCCTATGGGTAGGGAGAGTTATTTCAGCGTGGCTTGTTAGGTTAAGTGTGACCTCATCCAGAGCACAACAGAGGTTAAATCTGGAGACCTCTTGGCTTTGTGCTGCTTCAGTTACCAATTTATAACTCCTCCTCCTCAGTGTTTCTGCTCTAAGAGGAGCACGATCACATAAAGGAGGGGAAACTGAGAATTTTTAGTGGAGAAATGGACGGGATTGATCAAAAATGGGACCATTTGCATTGTTTGTGTGTTTGTGTAACACTAAAAGCCGCATTGTAGTAACACACCCGTGATATTGCATATTTGAAAGGCTGTGTCACAGACCTGTTCCTGTCACTTTTCCCTTCCCCTTCAGCCTGAACCTTTCCTTGCTTTTCTGTCTCTACCACGACTCCTCCTCTTCTCTTCCCTGCCATTCCTGTTTCCCCTGGAAATGCTGTGCAGCCACGCAGGTTTTTCCTTCTCCACGAGCCCTGAAGTGCTGCCTCACAGCAGCTGAGTGAGCGTTCCCCCGTGCTGCTGTCCTGGTGTGCTGTGGGTGATTCCAGCTCTGTCCTCAGCTTCCAGCAGCATTCCCCAACAGAGGCAGCTGCAGCAGCTCTTCCATTTTGTGCTCAATTCTTTAATAAGGGTAGTTGTGCTGGTGAGCTTTGTTCTGCACAGAAATACACGCAGTTAACCCAACGTATTTCAGATAAATCTGCAGGGTGTCACTGGGGACATGACAGCCTCGCAGTGGCCATGCCCACTGTCCCCAAACAGGGACTGAACAGATCCGCAGCTCTTTAAGAAACTCCCTTCTCCTGCAGGGCGATATTCCTCGGATTGCCATGTATTTAAAATCTATGTTTTGTATTAGAAGTTGAATTTCGGATCAGTGCGGCAGCGTTGGTGTTGCATTCATTTCTGGGGGTGTCTAAAGGGGGTAGATGCTGGCAGCCTTAGGTGCCTTTGCCATTGAAGCTGAGAGGGTAAAACTGCTCAGAGGGAACTTGGATTTCCACATTCCTTCAGCCCAGCTGCTCTCAAACCCTTCAACCCTGCAGTGTTGGCCCAGTCTGCACTGTAGCTTGCTGTGAATTCAGTGATTTGGGTGATTCTGGGACGGAAGGGAGGAAGAGGCAGATGAGGGCTTTTGGGTGGCACTCAGCTCAGCATTAACTCTGTCCCCCCGCTGTCCCAGGAGCACTCTGGGCACCGTGGCCTCGGGCACGAGCACATTTGGGCAGGCACCACCACGGCCATCATCCTCGGGCCACCTGTGGAGCTTCCTTTAATTTAATTTAATTTTTAATAGAGCCTGACATCCTTCCAAAGCCCAATCAACGCAGTGACATCTGCTCGGGTCCTGGCTCCACAGGTCCTGTCTAGCTCGAGGTCTTATTCCCAGCCCTCATTTAGCCTCCTAATATGCATATTTAATGATGTGCCCGCAGTTTCCTGATCTTGGAATGCGGTCTCCTGTCTGCCTGGAGTGATTTCAAGTCGTTATTGTCTTGTTTCTGTCTTGGGCTTGGTCCAAGGCTCTCTGCTGCTGCCTGTTCACTTCCCCTGGCCCTGAGCTCTGAGCAAAGCCATTAATATTTTTATTTACAAGTGTAAATGAAACATTTCTGGGAGAAATCAAATAACAGATTAAAGCTGTCATCGTCTGTAACCTCTTCCATGTCAGGTGCATATTTTCCCTTTCCTCTAAGATCACCAATTACGCTGACTGCAAGGTGAGAATGGATTTTGTCTTGTTGTTAACATTATTTTTTCTTTCTCTTTCCCATTAAATCAGACGTTAGATCCAGCAGCTCTATATTAAGTGTTGTGGGGAATTTTCCAGACCCCTTTTCCCTCGTCTCCTGATAATTGCAGGAACGGCTGAATCCATAGGAACAGTTTCCCTGAAGTGCATTTAACAACGCTAACAGACACTGCCTGCCTGGCTTGCTGACAATTTCCTTTATTTTTTAATAACGATTTCATTTAACACCTTAATGAAAGTAACGTAGGGAATAAAATTTAAGTTATAGTTACAGTATTCCTGTGCTATAATTGGCGTTGACCTTACCAATTAAATGCAATAAGAATTAAAAATTTATGTATTTTAATTGTGCATTTAGTAAGTGAAGAATATGGCTTGTCTGCTAAACACAGCAAAGATTTGTTTAGTTATTGGATTAAGTCCTTAATTTTGTGGAATTCAATTACAAGCATGGGGAGAGATGATATTACAGCAAAAAAAGAAAATTACAAATACTATTTCTTAACCATTTTCCTTTTAATAATGAAAATCCCAATCATAAAAACATTTGTCAGCTCAGAGCTTTTATTTATCCCATTCCATTAAAAGCACATGGAGGAGATTTTTACCTTCCAGGGGGTGTGCTTGGGAAAACCGTTTGAATTCTCCCTGGCGTTCAGCACAAACCCATTGCAGGTAACTGGAAATAATTAATTGGGATGCTCCTGACGGAGGCCGAGCGCAAGGTTTGAATAATGTTTTGTATCAGCAGCTCCATTTTTCTTTGGGAAAAATGAACCTTTTCCCTTTTTTAGTGTTCCCAGATCTGCCGGCCAATTCACCACGCTCACAAACAGGAGGTGTTGGTGTGGGACAATTTTTGACAAGGAGCACTGTGCACCCAGCTTGATGGGAATCTGAACTGTGACCCTTTTCCAGAGGGAGAAGTGTTCCCATACCTTTAGGAAAACCACGGAATGTGAGGTCCCAGAGGGAGAAGTGTTCCCATAACTTTAGGAAAACCATGGGACATTTGAGGTTCCAGAGGGAG
>VYZT01043788.1:0-16833 GCA_013400735.1 Pomatostomus ruficeps | reverse complement strand
TTTGTGATTCTAACTCCCACCCCCAGCTCTCACCCCTCTCTGGCCCACCAGAGTTCTCAACTATCACAAAGAGACATTAAAAAGCTGCTCGGATGAGTCTTGCTCTGAGAGATCTACACTGACTGCTCGTTGTTTTATAGGATTTCATAAGTAAACTGGTTATTTGTTCATTGCAGCAATTAAGTTGGAATCAGGGACGTTCCTAAGCATTTTTCCCTCTTGCTTTAGATGTGGGTTTCAAGAAAAGAATCGCCTCCTCACCAGCATACCCAGCCTTCAATCTTCACCCTTTAAAGGCAGACGTTTTCAGTCACTCCCAGCTGGAAATCTTTCACAACAGCCACAGAGGGCTGGCAAAGGCATAACAGGGGCCAAAATCCCCCTCTGACACGCATTCTTAGGAGGGTGACTGAGCTGCCTGAAAACCTCCTCATTCACAGGAGGGAACTGGAGGCTGCAGCTTGATCCACAGCTCAGGTTGCTCCCGGTACCCAGACCGTCACCTCAGCTCGCACCCACCCAGCACCGCTGTGAAAAGAGCAAACCTCGGCTGTTACGTCCCTTTTTGGGGACAAAGGGGTGCAATGTGCCACGCAGGAGAAACAAACAATGACATGAAGTGAACTTTGTCATTTCTTGTCCAGCTGTGGACGCAGATGTGTCCGCACAGCTGACTGCACCGCCAGCGCTGCGAGGGCTGCTGCGCCAGGGCAGGAAGAAAGCCAGGTTTTAGTGGAACTATCCGTCAAAAAATAAGCCTTCCTTTCCTCTTGTTTTGGTCGCCTTCCAACAGAAATACAACTCCTACAACTCGCAGGAAACACTAGAACGATATCCAAGCTTCTCGCTGAGGCATCCAGCTAAAGCCCCATTATCCAAAGAGTCCATAACATGTAGCCAGAGATTTAACAGCAGCTTCTAGAGATTTGGCAAAACCTCACACTCTGTGGAGAGGCACGGGCAGATCTTTTTAAGCAAGACTTGCTGCTTCTTATCCTCTTCTGCACTATCCAGATATTTTTAGGAAGTAAGGCAGGCAGTGGGGAAAACCAGCAAGTCGATCAGCGTGGGGCTGAAGGTTCCAGCTTGTTAATTTTGATTAATGAGTTAATGAAACACCCTGTACCCATCCTTCACAGAAGCTGAAGTCAGAGCCTACCTGGTTCCTTGCAGCAGCCAAGTCCTTGGTCGTGCTTGTTGTTCTCTTGGAACCTTTTCCAGACCTTCAGCACCTTTTTGGAGGCAGCGAGCCGTGGCCTGCGTGCAGCGTTTTAAGGCACAGGTGAGTCATAATTACAATATATATATAAATATAATATATATAATTATATCAATCCAAATTAGCTCAGAAAGCTCAGCTGTTCAAAGTGTATCCACAGCTGAGGCTTCACCCTCTCTAAAGAGATGAAGCCTCGTCCAGTTTCCCACACATTCACTGCTCAGTCTGCTCCCAAAATTAAATTACCTGCAGGAAATATCTTGTCATCAATTATTCTGTGCAGCGCAGCAAAGCAGTGCCAGAGTTCAGGGATATTCCATAACCAGAGGCAGCACCAAGGGAGGGGGAGAGACAAAACCCACGCCACCTGAAACGAATCCCACTAAGATTTAGGCTTTCAGATGTCACAGTGTCTCCCCTACACCTGTCCAGGATGGAATCAGCAGATCAAATCAGGCAGTTTCTTTCTTTCGAGGTCCCCACTCTGACTGTGAGAAACTGTAGGAGTCCATCACATACATTATATATACGATTCTCACTTTAGAGAAGAGCCAGATTTGGTTCGTTTACCTCTAAAATTTAATGATGGAGTGAAGGCTACACATTAGCTTTCTCTTTAAAGAAGTGGTTTGTCTTTCCCTAGGCTCCTCCTAAAAAAAAAAGGATTTTTTTTTCTTTCCAAGAAGTTTCTTGTGGCTTGACCACAAGTTTTCAATGTGAATTTGCTGGTTTAATATATTCAAGGCAATTAACAGTTGTTTTACCAGGGCGAGCTGTTAGCAATTCTAATGCTAATTTCTGCTTATTGGGGGCAACTGCAGAGACACAGAAGAGAAAGAAAAAGCAAGATTAGTAGTATAACCATTATTAGCCTAGAATAACATTTTCCAGCCACTTTTATGGCTTGGAAAAGTCTTTTAGCAACTCTTAATCCCAATATGAGTATTTTACAAACCCAGATTAAAAAAAATTAATAATTTTAGCAACACAGGACCAAAGATTTACCTTAATCTTGACCATGTAAGAGATGACAAGTATTAGTTCCTAGTGCTTGTGTTCTCTTTGCCTGCAGCTTTGGTTTGCTCTTATTGCATCAGGAGAGTTTGTGGTATTCACTTCCTCTAAGGCCCTGCCAAAACTCGAATTATTAAGTTACAGAAAGCTGTCAGAGATGCATTTGCGTGTCCAAGCCCTCACCTCACTCCCAGGATTGCTCCCAGCGTGGGGTACAGCGTCTGCAAGGGAATAATATAAACAGGTTACAGATGCACCTCACTCAACTCGGAGCCCAAAAAATACATACGAAGAAACAGCTCAAGTGCCAAACCAACAGCTGGTATTTGTGCCCCTTGAATTAATAACTCAGTGAATAAGTGACAAAGAGAAAGCCTCTTTCAAATCATCCCCCTTGCTCGCATGCTGTGGAAATATTTACCAGGGCAGCTGATGTGCGCACCCTTGGAGGAGGCACAAGGAGCCTCTCACAGGCTGCTTGGCTTGCTCAGAGCAGCAGCAGAAGTGCAGGCTCTGATCTCATTTTCTCTCTTTTCCGGTGGCGCCCAGGCCAGGTGGACATCACTGGGCTGATCCAACCCCAATCCATGAGGCTTTTCAGCTGCGTGTCACAGGGAGAGGCCAGAACACTGCCCTGCCTTCCAGGGAGTCTCCACACCAGCGTGGTGCTCTGGTTTTTAATCCTTCCTGGGACAGGGTGCAGTTCCCAAACACCCGGCTGCTCTGGGCTGAACCAGCTGCAGAGGCTGTCCCAGGATGGGATGTCTGGAGTGTCTCCCCCAGCTCCTTCTCTCTCAGGCTGGCTCTTCTCGCAAGATCCATATCTGGGGGCAGCTAGGGCCAACGAGTCTGTTAGTTTGTTTTAACAGCAGGGTGGATACTTCCCTTAGAGATTATATTCCAATCCTTTATTTTATTAAGGGAAGATGTGTTTTGTCCATTAATCCAATTAGCCCAGTGGATTAATAACACTGGGCTTGCTCTGTTTCAGGAAGCATAAAAATAGCAGCCAAGCATAATTAAACCTAAACTTGTAAGTAACTCTGGTAACAAGAGTACTATTTCTGTGGATATTCTGTTTATTATTTTTACAAGCTACGCTCTCCAATTACATGACGTAAATTCTCGATTAAAACAGCTCAATTCATGACCAAAAAGCAACAGGCTGCCCTGGAAACATTTACTTTTCGTATGTTTATAAAATTCTCTTTGTGCTAAATATAGCCAGGTGGGCTCCAACCCAGAATAATATTTTCAATACTTGAGAGGAATCTGTTTGCTCGCTTACGAAGGAATGAAAATAATTTGCCATTATTCTGACGCGCCTTGGCTCTCTGATCAGAGCTACTCACGGGCAAACCCAGCTGCGGGTATTTGGGTGCTGGAACACTGAACGGCTCCAGCATTTGGGTTTATACAGCTCTTGGCATCCTCTCTTGTTCGAGAGGATTAAACTTAGCTTTAAACAACGCTCCTGTGCTGTGGATACAAAGCCATGAGAAGCTTGGGAGAAAGAAAGAAAAAGGGAAAAAAGAAAGAAAAATGAAAAGAAGAGAGAGAAAGGAGCGAAGTGCAGAGCGGCTCCCGAGGCGGAGCTGCCGGCGAGCAGAACTACAATTCCCAGCGCTCCGGGGGAGGGAAGGGCGGCCCGAAGCCTGCGCTGTTCGCCGGGAGGTCACCGGGATCCCGGGATCACAGCGCTCGGTCTCTCACAGCGCAGTAAGTGGGGACAGTCCCTGGGGAACGGCAGCCCGGAGCCCGCTCCTGCCGCACGGCCACGGGGCACGTCCCACACCTTCGGGACACCCTCTCGAGGTGGAGTTTTTGGTGCCTCCAGCGCCGTTTTCAGCGGTCCCAGCCGAAGCCTGGCGAGGTGGTTCCCGGGGAGGAAGGGGTTGAACGCCCGCACTCCGGGTTCTGGGCACCGGCTCTTCCCTCTGTCCCACGCCGGTGACATCCCCGGGCTCATTCCAGAGCCAAGTGCAGCGCTCCGGGTTGGGTTCAGCGCCGGGGAATGTCGCCCGCCGGGCTGGGCGCGACGCGGGGCGGAGCGGTGACACACACAGGGCTGGCACAGCACAAACCCCGCTCTGACACCGCCTCTGTGGCTGTCCCCGTCCTCACAGCAGCGCGCCGAGCTCCCACTGCTCCCCGCGGCTCCGCTGCCTCCCAAGGGATCGTCCCAGTCAGCTGAGACAGTGGGAAAAGGGGATCTGGGACAGAGATGTCCAAAGCCACAAGGCAAAGTCCCCACGTGCCTCTGCTGAGGGACCTCTTGGTGAAACATAGAATTTAGAAATTCAATAAAAAACCAGAGTTTAGATAGTGAAACACTAGGACTTTAGTGAGAATAGGCAAAGCAAGCAACAGCTACACTTATCTGGATGGTTTACAAAAACTAATTGACAGGGCTGGGGAGTAGGAGTGATTGATCACCTTGTACAGCTGCACTTATCTGGATGATTTCCAAAGACTACCAATTACTGTGACCCAAGGAAAAACTAAGAAGGTCATCTTCCCACTTAAATCTTGGGAAAGAATTTGGAGGATCTCCAAAGGCGCCACTAATTAAAATGACCCAGAAATAGCTGGGTCAAAGCGAAGAAGAGTCAGTTTATTTCCTCTTCAAACCCCCTCCCCAAATTCATAAGCCGCCAGACCCATTAGAAGAGAGCTGTTTGCGCATGCTTAACTAGTTTTCAGGTAATTACCATACGAAGCGGGGAGTGGGTGGTGGCAATGGTATGAATATGCATTTATGTTGAATTTTCTGTAGATAAATAGACCCTGTAATGCTTTGTGACTTTACCTGCATATTGGGAAACGATCTCGATGCAGGTCCGTCCGTAATAAAGCACACACTTTCTAACTTCGCTGTTAGAGAGTTATTGTCCGTCTCAGTTGGGTATCGGTATTAGATCTATACCCATATTTTGGTAAATCATTGGGCTCCCACCACTGACCTTTGCTGAAGGAAGAACCCTGAGACTCTTCCTGGCACTCCTTATGTGTCTGTAACAAAGCAAATGGAGCTTCCTCGGTAAAGGGCTGCGAGTTCTGTGGCTGCAGGGTGAAGTGTTCAGTGTGATCATCAAGGATTGTGCACCACAGTCCATTTTTGTCTCGGGTGAATGCCAGAGATGGCAGCGTCTCTGGCTGTTTCTTCACATCCTGAAGGCTGAGGTCAGGCTGCAGTCTGAGGCTGCCTGGGCTGAAAACGTGGTGGGATTCTTTGGCACAAAAAGCATTCATAGCTGGAGATGATCCTATTCAGCTGCAACTACTGTCTCCTGTCTAACTTGGGGAATTCTCTTCCACAGCTGATATTTTGTCTTTCACTCTCTCCTGGCATCAGTGCCTTTCCCACAGATCCACTGTGTGCTGCAAGAGGATGCGTGGTTGGATCGAGGCCATTACAACCGTGTAGGAATCCAACAAAAGAGCAGCCACCTTCTCTGCCCTTTTCCCTGGGGACACAGGGATTTGGGACAGGAAGGTTTCATCTAGTCTTATAAGCAAGTTCTGTAAGACCTGTGCACACTCAGAGATGGAAACAAACTGAGGTTTTGTTAAGTAGTCCTAAAGCTGGCCTGAAATGGAGTTTGAAGTGTGACCGAAATGATCATTTTAGAAAGCAGATTCTTCAGACTCTGTGAGAGGGAGGTCTACCTGGTTACTGCACCTTTTAAAGCAAACTGAACCTTGCAGGGCTGCTGCGTTACATTTTGTGCCTCTTTTTTCAGGCAGAGACACCAGCTGGAGGTGTTGGTTATGGCTGCAGTTTATCAAGCGCTGCACAGCAGAGTTTCCTCTCTCGTCTGCAGGTTGCACTCCACCTACGTGAGAAAAATGAGGTGAGTTCTCATCTGATTCTCGAGTCCTGGGAGGCCAGAGCTTGGCACGAGCAGCGCTGCCTAACTCTGACCCGGGGGTTAATCTTCTAACAGCTCAGCCATTGCCCCGAAATGCTTTGTGAGCTCGGTAAATGGTACCAGCCAAAGCCTCTCTGCTCCCTCCACCACGGGAAATAACTGGTTCTCCCAGGCTGAAGCTCTGTTAATGATTGCCTGATACCAGGCAGAGCTGAAGTGATGCTGCTCGCCTCATTTTAAATACTGCGTCAAACAGTCTGAAAGAAGCTCATGCTTACACCCTTTTTCCAGTGATTTTTTTTTTCCTAACTCAGCTCCAGCCAGCTGTGCCCTAAGACTTGTTTTTTACCCCTCACATCAGTGTGACAGGTACAACCCAATGCACGTAGCCTGATGGGAACCAGATTCAACATCAGAAGTGCTCAGGGGTTTGGCCAAACAGCATTTGGAGCTATCCAAACTCATAGAATATTTTGAGTTGGGAGGGAGTGCAGGGTTAAAGGGAAGATCAAGCTTTCCTGCAGCCTTTAAAGCAGACCCTTTGGACTGAGATACCGGGTTACTGATCCTTTTCCATCTCCAAACTTGAGGGTGCTCATGTGGTAGGTAAGAGCTGCGGTATTTTCTGCCACACAACCTTCACTAGAGGCCGCAGCCCACCAAAGAGCGACTCAGCTGTCAAAACTCTCAAAGCACATGGAATACCTTAATTCTGATCTGCCCATTCAGCCCCCTTACTCTGTGCAAAACAAATGCCTCCAAATAAGCAATAATCTCAACACGATCTTCCATTCATCTTCCCAACCATTCTCTCACTGCAGATACTTAAATCAGTTAAAGGAAAACGACAGCCTTTGTAGACAAGCCCAGACCTCAGGAACTTTCTACCTCTTTCACAATCTCTCCCCCTTCCTGCAGAAAGTTGGGAAGAAATATTTGGTACCACAGCTCAGTGCAGCAGGTAAGAAAGAAATCAGTGCATCCAGAAGGAAACACCTTGTGGATCACAGAGCTGAAATCAAACAGAGACACACACATATGGTACCAACCTGATCTGTTCTGAGCTGATCAGATTTAAACATTTGGGACTGTGCCTTTCAAAGAGAGAGGGCTGGCAGGAAAACAAGCCAGGTCTTACCGACAAAGGGTTTTTTGGTGTAATGTAGGAAGTTTTCTTTGAGGGAAGGGTATTGGCTGGTGCAGGACAAAACCAATGGGCAGCTGCTCCCCAAGCAGTACAACACTTGGACCTTTAGTCTGACATGGTCTAAACTTCCTACAGCTTAGGAGGAAGGCCAGATTTCAGGTTTCTGCCTGGGTAGGATCACTTGTCTGGTCCCCTTTCACACGTGGGCATTTGTGGTGGCACAAATTCTTTCCCATGGGAATTTTTCTCATCTTCTTCCTGTGTTTTATAAATAAAGATAAAGTTTAGATGTTATTGAAACGGTCTCTGGGAAAGATGGGTGGTTCTAACCTGGCCAATTGGCCTAGGGGGAGGTTTTGGATTGACCCAATCTGGACGACCTTTGAAAAGTCTATATAAGTTTTATAATTAAATAATAAATTCAGATTTATGCCACTCGACCGTCTCGATTTCTTCACTCGGCTAGCGGTTCAACAGCGACAGGCATTCTGCCTTGAGCCAAGATTGCCTGTGCCTTGAAGATCCAGGGAGCATCACGGTTCTATGGGTTTGCTGCCATCACAGCTTTCTCTTCCCCTTTCCCCGCTGTTTAGAGATGAAACGGATTCTGGAGAAGTCCCAGGAGGCTGAACAGTGGATGGAGAAGTCGGTGCTGATCGGTTGTTCGGATGAGCACACACCGCAGTTTGCGCTGGATTTAGGTTGGGGTGACTCCTCTTCCATCCGTGCCAGCGCCAGTTTGATGTGCTGAGATGAAGGTGCTGCCAGGGCAGCATCCCCAATCCTTGGGAGAAGCTGTCCTGCCCAGGAGGGCTGGGCTGAGTGTCTGTGGGAGCTGCTGTGAGCGGGGCAGGTCACAGCCAGGGGCTGCACTGCTGCTCCCGTGCCTGTGTGTGTCAGTAAAGGTGGGCTGGGGGCAGCCACTAACGATTGGGAATGTAAAGTAAACCCTGATGTGGTTTGCTTCCATGGGCACTCCCAGAAATTGTATTCTGGAACAACAAAGGGCATAAAATTGGAATAATAGCAATAATAGCTGAAATTGATAAGATGAAATTTTCCTCTTCTTTTTTTTTTTTTTAACAGGAGCCCTGGATAAATCAGTCATTGAGTCAGAACTCCAGGGATCGTTTACTGACCTACGAAAGGCTCTTTTTGTAGTGGATGGGAAGGATTCTCCTTTGCTGGCTTCGGTATTGGACAGGGCCTTTTACTTTAAGAAGCTGTGATTTCTAACATCAACTCTTCTTCTCATCTCCCATCTTGTTTTATGATCTAATATTGTAGAAGTACCTACTGCACACTTTCAGGAACCTAGGTACACACTATAAATTACACCAGTTTTCCCAAGTTTGTGGTCCCAAAAGGAAGATGCAAGGGAAAGAGAAACAGACAAGTGCCCTAAAAGTGACTGCAGTAATTTTTGCCATTTGGCATCAACCTGCTCTGTGTTCAGAGTGAAATGTGCTGACCTTAGCAGCAATCCCAGCTTGTCCTCAGCTCAGCTATCAGGCAGACTGGATGTCACAAACAAACTTACACATCTTCTCTCAGAGCTGCTCTTTTAAGACCCCTCACTTGTAAGCTGGCACTCTGCAGATGCCCTGTGTTTGGAAGGCCTGAGAAGAGGCCTGTGTGTGCAGATCAGCTGTCCTGACCCATAATGAGAAATAGCTCGTGTTTCCTTTCCTGGTCTATAACGTTTCTGATGCCTGGGCTATTTTTCAAGAAGATACTCAGGGCTGAAGACTCTTTAGAATAGCCCAGTTCCCATTATAACTCCCATTATGTCCCAATAAACACCAGCTCTTGCCCACCTCCCCCAAATGTACTCAAATTTGAAGCAGGAAACATGGACTGCAGAATCTGCCACCTTTCAAAGCACTGCCCATGCTTCATTTACCTTTCTGAGGCTTCCAAAGATAATCAGAGTTCATCCCCACGGCTGCATGCAAAGCATCATTCAGGGAGACTGCTCTGAGTTATTTCTTCCCCCAGGTACAAATAAGGTTTGTGTTCCTCTGTGCTGGCAGGCCCAGTCCCTCCTCCGGTGGCACGATTCCCACCAGTACTGCAGCAGAAGTGGGCAGCCCACCCAGAAGAACCCAGCCGGCAGCAAGCGCGTCTGCCACGCCAGCGGAGTCACTTACTACCCGCAGGTGAGCGCCTGGCAGCAAAGGGGAGGGACACGGGGCCCTGTGGCAGCACTGCCGGGTCACCCCCGGGGGAAGCAGGAAAAGGGATTTGTGTGCAGCTGGGTGCTTTGTCAGTAGTGGTCAGCCAGGGAGCCTCAACCAGCCAGGAAAAGCAAAAATTTGCACTTACTTGATTTGTCTGAACTTTGCTTTTTGCTGCATCTGCCAGATGTCTCCAGTGGTGATCACCCTGGTGTCCGACGGGAGCCGCTGCCTCCTCGCCCGACAGCCCTCGTTTCCCCAGGGGATGTACACGGCTCTGTCAGGCTTCTGTGACATGGGTGAGTGGGTTCTGGCCCAGCACAGCAGCCTTGGGCACGCAGGATGTGGGGACACACAGCAGGGACATCAGCCAAATCCCTGTTCACAGGGAAGGAGGGACACACAGGTGATTGGTGTCCCCATCCCCATATGCCCCCATCCCTGGAAGGGCTCAAGGCCAAGCTGGGTGAGCCTTGGAGCAGCCTGGTCTAGCAGAAGGTGTCCATGCCGACACCATGGGGTTGGAAATAAATGATCCTTAAAGTCCCTTCAAGCCCAAACTAGTCCATGATTCTGTGATAGCCAGGAAAAACATTAGATCTAAATAGATCAGTGTTTCCATGCAGACAGAATTCAAAATAGCTGTTCTGGATCTGAAGGAAAAATTATAGGTGTCTAGCAGGTGTTCTAGTCCCTGACAGTAAACATGAGCTTTAAACTTGCTGGGTTATAACCCCTGATCCTTTTAAAATCCATTCTGTGGCGTGTGCGGTCTGGCTTAGAAGAAAATCTACAGACCTCTTGTTACAGGAGGGAAAATGGCTTAAAATTGAATTGTTCTGTCCACCATCTGCATGTAGATGGGGCCAAAAATGTCTCTGGTGCCTGTGTTTATCAGAGGTTGATGAATTTTGATGAATAATGGAGCACCCCGCCAACAAGCATTCCCGGGTCAGCACAGCTGGAGCTCCTGGGAGTGGGAATGAGCAGAGTGTGGCTTCATTTTCCTCTCTGGGTTTGCTGCCCTGGGGCCGGGCCGTCCTTGCTTTACTCTGCTTGGTTCTAGGTGAAAACGTGGAGGAGACGGTGCGGCGAGAGGTGGCCGAAGAGGTGGGGCTGGAGGTGGAGTTGCTCCGGTACTCGGCTTCCCAGCACTGGCCTTTCCCCAGCAGCTCCCTAATGATAGCGTGTCACGCCCTGGTGGGAGCGCAGCGGGCTGAGGTGAGCGGGCTCGGGCTCCCCTGAGCTATTTCACTGCCTGCCTCAGGTAGTTCAGCCTCGTTCAGCCCACAGAATTGAGCTAGGAGGGCATCGAACCCTCCTTAAATGCAGTTTTCCATTGGCTTTTCCTACAAGCGAAGAGCAAACTTCGAAACGATCCTCTCATCCTCTGTTGCAGGGTGCCGGATTTTGTTCTGGTCACATACAAGCCCAGAGCCCAACACCCCTGTATTTGTTCCTCTGACCTTGGCAGAGGAAGTTCCCTCACACATTTGCCATAGAACACGCAGATTCTGCCATGTTTAGTACTGTGCTCAGCCACTGGTGCTCTGCCACGATGGAGCAGGGTTGATTTGTGGCTTCCCCAAGGAAACCAGCACAACAAAGTACTGGGGGATGGCAATATCCTTTCCTGGCCTGGCGTCAGGGCTTAATTCAGGCATGGATGTAGCACTCTGGGCATTCCAGTGTAGGATTTCTGTGGAAGAAGAGCAGGCAAGGCACCACTGCCCACGTTTAAAGCCGATTTAAGGAACTGGTGCTCTCTGAATTCTTTCCAGATCAGTATGGACAGCGTGGAACTGGAGGAAGCCCGTTGGTTTGGCCTGGAGGAAGTTGTGGAGGGTCTCAAGAGAGAGCCCGGATCTTCAAAGCGAGACGATGGCAGCATTTTACCCTGGTTCCCTCCCAAACAGGCCGTTGCTCACCAGCTGATCCATGAGTGGGTTCAGCAGCAGCGTGCCCAGACAGCTTAGGCAGCGCTCCCTTGAGTCCGTGATTCCAGCAGAACTGTGAAAGCTCGACAGAAAAGCTTCCAAAGCCACTGGAGGCAAGGGCTGTGTTACAGCGAGGACAGCACCACACTGCTGGCACTCCTGCACTCGGACACACCGACCTACAAAGCCATCTCTGATCCCATGGGCAGTGGGTCACCTCTGAGATCCCATGACTGGCAGTAAATGTACAATAAAATTCTTCGTTCCAAAGCATCAAACTCATTGTGACCAGCTGTCACTGACCCCATGGCACCAATGTCCCGTTTTCCTCCATTTTTTGTGTCTTGGATGGATATCGAATGCACCCTTTTTCCCAGAACAAAAATAAAAGGACAGTGGCATTTTCCAGTGCCTGTGTTTATACAGATCTGGGAGAGCTATCAAAAACCAGAAGAAAAGCCACTGCCTGTTTGCTCTCCCCTTCTGTCTCTTCCCATTCAATCTTCCATTTTCATACAAAAATCCAAATTTTTTTTTTTTTTTTTTGCAAATATTAAATGGGCTTCTACATTTTCCGCACCGGCAAGACAGTTACTTCTGTCCCAAGAAAGAGAGAACAGAGCTACCTGGTGGTAGAGAGGGGAAGCACAAAACCTAAACGCAAGCATTTTAGAGGAGCACAGATAATGCAAAGGTGGCAGGAACTGCTGCAACAAGAACTGAACTTCCAGCAGAGAAAAACCTTCAGAGGAACGGTGCCTCTTAGCCTGAGGCCAAAGTCTGTGGCTTGCCTGGAGAGCTGGTCGGATTTTACTGATGAAAAGGTACCACCTCTCTGGAGGAAGAACAGCAAGGAGACTGTCTGGACAAGGAAAACTCAGTGGAAGAGACAGATGAAAGGAAGTTTGATCTGCTGCTGCTGCAGACTGACAGTCCTTCCTGCCTGCTTGGTCAGAGTTCAGATACCAAGACTGCAAAGCCGGATGCTTGAAGGGGGAACGGGGATGTGTCACTGACTGCCACCTCAGGGATTCACTGCAGCTGAGCAGTGCTAAAAATCTGGACTCCTGACACCTGAGCAGTGAGTAAAAAAAGAAGTCTTTCACACCGTTGAGACATGCTGTGTTTCCTCAGGTTACTTCTGCCTCAGGAGGTTGGGAGGGGCTCCTTTCAGGCCATGGTGGCATGTACAAACACCCTTCCTGCCCTAACCCTCGGTCAGTAAACCCCACGAGCATGTCCTTCATGTCTGTGAGCTCTGCCAGTCGTCCTGGTGAGAATGCACTCTGGTACAGCCACGGGCACTGCTTCCTGCCCTCCAGCCCAGCCAGACACACCTCAGGAGCCCCCAGGCCCCTCAGCTGCAGAATCCCTGCATCCAGCTTCCTTTGAAACATGGCTCATTGCCTCTCTTCAGAATAGTTCTGCTGCTTTTCTCTCCCATCACACCGTTTGAGGCCCCCGGGGTTTATGCCTTGCCCTCTCGTGACTGGAATCTGCCAATTTTATTTTCAGTCTCACTCCTTCCTTCTCCCTCTCTGCAGTACAAGGTATTGAAGAGTTAGATGTCTGTCTGCCAGCAAAATATTTCCACTTCTCATCCTCCTTCCCACTTGTCCTTAAGCCCTGCCAGCTCACCCTTAGGTAGTTCACTGATGTGCCCAAGCCTGCATCCATCCAGCACAATGTGTTTAATACTTTTAAATACCCACACATGAAACAAAGGAGAAACAAAGCTGTTTTATCATTTGCTTGCTTCTCTGACTCACCTCTTAATAAGTTTTAAACATCTGCCTGTTCCTTTTAGTTACCAATAAGAGAAAAAGTCTTTGCAATCTACTCAAATAAGGGATTTTTTTTGGTTGAGCTAGAACAACTACAAGATAATAATCGCATCACATCTTTGGAAAAGCATTACATTTTAAACTGCTTTATAAAATCCATAATCCAGACCCTTTTGACTTAGTTATGAAACAACACTGGTGGCCTCCATTCCTGATGTTAAGCAAGCAGGAATGATGATAGGCAGCACACAGCTGTGAGCAGGACAGAAAAACACGGTGAGAGACATTGTCCTCACTTGCATTTGCCTCAGAAATCTGCCTGAAGAACACTCACTGCAGTCAGGACAGGACATGCTCCACAAAGGCAGGTGACCTAGAAAAAGGAACAGGCAATTCCTGACAGAAGCTTCCTCGCCAAAACACAGCAAGGCTTTCCCGTGGAAAAGGTACCAGGCAGGCAAAAGGCACAGAGCAACACATTTCTCTCAAGAACATATTTCTCTCAAGAACATATTTCTCCCAAGAATGCATCCCTTAACAGAATCCTCTTTGGGAACACTTGGCTTGTACAAGTCACTGAGACCCCACTGCTTTTAGGGGCAAGACCCAGCACTGAAAAGCTGCCAGCCTGGGGCATTATAACCCAGTTGCTTAGAGGTCTTACCAGTCAGCAGGAGATAGCGTAACAGCATTCATCTGATTAATCAGAAATAACCTCTTGGTTAGCAATGCAGGCAGGTTCAGAGCAGCATTCCACTTACCTCCCGAAAGCAGCAGGGCATGAAAGTCATGTTGATCTCCAACAGGTGCCAGCGGAGGATTAAAGTAACCAAACCTCACGACACAACTTGTTTTGTCTCTGATTGCTCAGAAAAATCTTATCTAGGAACAGTGTGGGTAGAGAATTCACTCACCACGTGCTCTGCTGCTATGTGGAAAGGCCACATTTTCCTCTCCAGAGGGGTGTTCATTGTGGACGGCAGGAAGTCTTACTTCAGTATTCCAGCTCTTAGACCAAGAAATCATTTCACCTTAAAACATGCCCCGAGACACTGTGGACACACACTGAGCCTGATGTTTGGCGTGAGAGGACACGAGCACTCAGTGGAACGCCCTGGCAGCCTGACCGTGCGAAAGTCACTTGTCAGCAAACATTTTCCAGGTAACCACAGGCAGCTCACCTCTGGCAGCTGCAGCGGACAGGTTGTCAGAACAAACCGTAATTACACAGGTACAATTCCTGCGTTCGGTCTGAGGCACTGCTCGAACAAATTGAGCTGCCCCAGCCTTCAGCTCCCATCTAAATCTTGCTCACTTTTCAACCTAGCAACAGATGGAAAGCTGATATAACATCCACCGGTCCCTGTGCTCAGCTGAATCCTTTAGGTAGTGTTCTCCAGTGTTTCTATCCATGGAAATGCTGCCAAGGGACACAGAAGATTTACTAGTGTATTAAAAAGATGCAGAAAACCAGAAAAGATAAGTTTTGGGACAGGGACAGAAACAAATTCACACATCATACGATAGTTATATATGGCTGCTGTGAGTATGCAGCATGGAGGACAGCTAGATTAAACTAGATTATATTCCAAAACTAACTATTTGGCCTTATAACTGCAGGTAAGGTTAATAACCATCACCAATTTAAAAAAGAAAAAGAAATCTGGTTTGAACTAATTTAGATTACCATCCCTGCAGCCGTTGAGCATCATTACTCCATTTTCCCATCAATTTACAAAGGCTTTACTGGAAATCTCTCATTTTCTGTTTCCTACCTGTAACAGCGGTCAAGTGACCCACATAATTTTTGTGAATGAACTGAGCGTTACCTTCACAACATCTTTGCTCTTCAGTTCCCAGCCTTGCACCCTTGTGAAATCTGGAGAGTGCTGGCCCACTGAAGGAGAGGCTCTGTTCCAAACAGCACACCTGACACAGGAATAAGACACGGTGCCGTGTTCTCCTGCCTGGATCAGTCCCTTTGCTTCCTGGCTCCAGCCCGAGACCAGAGCCCTGGGGCTTGTTAAGGACACACTTTCCCATGGCACTGCCCTCCACACGCTGATTTCCTGGCCTGGAAGCACAGCTGGCACATATTCCTACACCTGCCTGATGTTTCTATCCCGTTTCAAAAACCCAAATTGTTCCTGTGTGTTACTGTAAGGATCCAACCCAAGGTGTCTCTGGGATTTGGACGAGGGCTCTTTGGGGGATATATGGAGGTGGGATTTGGGTGGGGGGCTGAGGTGTGTCTTGGTGTCCCTGGGGTTCCCGTTTTTATCCCCTCATATTTCCTATCCTTTTTCTCCTCATGTTGCCCACCCTTTTCTCCTCACCTTTCCAGTGCTTTCCTGCTGCTTAAACACCACATTTCAACATTATTCTATTAATCTTTTTAATGGAATAACCCTTCCTCACCCATTTTTTTCCTCTAGTCTTTTTTTGATGCCTTTTTTCTGCCCTGCCATTTTTTTGGCCCTCAATATAAATCCCTCAAAATATGGAATCAATGGGGTTTTCCCCTCAATTTAAACCCTAAAAAATGAGGGACAACAGAGACTTCCTGTCAATTTAAATCTAAAGATGATGAAAATGTAGGGTTTGCTCTCAATTCAAACTGATAAAATTGCATCATAAGGTTTTAAATAGGTTTTCCCTTCTATTTAAACAAGAAAATGGGGATTTCCCATCAATTAATACCCCTAAATTAATGGAAAGCATGGGGTTTCTTTCAAATTATACTCTTAATATTGCAAGCGAATGGGGATTCCCCCAGTTTAAATACAGACAATAAGGGAAAAGGAGGGTTTTCCCTAAATTTAAAGGGCCCACACCAGGTGACTGAGAGGACCGCAACCATTCTGCAGCTCCTTTTTGCACTGTGAAGTTTTTGTGCTGGGTCACCCACAGCACAAGGCAGTGAGAGGCTGAGAAGAAGAGAGCCCCCAGCCCTCAAAATGCTAAGAGCACACGTAGCCCTGACAGCCCCCGAAGACCTCACAGCCTTCCCTGGCAAGGAATTTTCCTAGGGGAATAAAGCAAGCTGGCAAAAGAATTTCCCACCTCAGATCTGCCAGGACAGATGCTCTTGTATTCCAGTCCAAAGACAGAAAGGCCACAGGGAGGGCAGCTGCTGCTGCAGCCTTTGCAGCATCCCAGAGGATCCCGAGGTGGTACAAATGGCCTGCCCTGGCTCCCACTGCTACGGAAAACAAAATCCAGTTTCTCATATGAGAGTTAGACAGGCAGCTGCAGCAGGAGCTGTGTAAACATTCCTTAAAAATGCTTTTCCACTACTGCAGCCACCACGTGCCTGGAGATTATTATTCCTGTGCTGGAGCACTGGAAAGGAGGGTCAGGGGACACGTGTCCTGCAGTGACATCCACTGACACCACAAGGACCCCAACCCCAGTTCATTTGGGGGAGCTGAGGGCTGCTGGCTCCTGGGGCTATGCACAAAACTTACCAGCAGGAAGAGTGACAGCAGCCAAACTGCCCAGGTGTTCAGGAGCGTTTTAAGAGGTTAAAGATCTGTGTCCTAGGGTTAATTTTGATCTCCTAGATGGAAGACGAAAGATCCATTATTTATTTTCCTGCTCGAACCATACCAGTCAACAACGACACTGTTCAGAACTGAGGCTGCAGGGGTCAAGCCACATACAAGAAAACCATGAGTTTGGGA
>VYZT01043784.1:25536-39186 GCA_013400735.1 Pomatostomus ruficeps | reverse complement strand
TTTTAGTGGTAGACTTGGCAGTGATGGTTGGACTTGATAGTCTTAGATGCTTTTTCTAACCCAAACAATTATATAATTCCCTCTTTAAATGTGGGGAGGGAGGAGAAGGCAAGATGCTTTAAGAACTCCCCTTTAAATAGCAAGTTGGCTTTGGCCATGAACAATCCACATCAACCCAAAAATAATCTGATACACACCCAGACAAAGCCTTGCTGATAACTTGTCCCAACTCTTCACTGCCCAGCAAATAACAACCCAGAAATGAGTACTTTTTCATTGAAGCAATGCAGCGTTCCTCTTGTCTTGCAAGCAGATATTCCCCCTGAGATACTGCTCCATAAGCTGGCAGCTATACCAAAGGCCAAGAACTACTTGAGCTGGATCCTATCAATGAAACCCTTGTAAAAGCCTAAACAATCAAGTCCAAAAACCAAACATAACAAGAGTGGTCTCCAAATTCATAACACTCTACATGGTATCAAATGGCTGCTAGAAAATAAGGTGATGCCTTTTTTTATAAAGCTGGTTCCAAAACACAGACTGAAAGGTTTAAGCATTATTACCTTGCAATTTTCATCCAAATGATTACACAAGAATCATTATCTATAATAATACTTCACTACAAAAATGTGTGTTTTCCTCCTACCCCTTCAGACTCTTCTTTTATGCATCAGAGGATAGCATTTCTTTCAACTAAAGTTATTGAACCTACCAAAATTCGATAGGAATACAAACCCAGAACTGGACATTGACAGAAAAAGATTTTAAAAGGATTTCTTTTGTGGCCCTTTGTTCATTGAAATAGAAGATAGAGATGCTGAGAGTTTAAATACGTAATTGCCTAAAGGCCTATGAAGGAAGCCATGCAAGTGACTTGTTTCCAAATGATTTTAGCAGGTCTTCAACCTTGCAGCTCTTACTGAACATATGCTCAGCAGTGTTCCTCATATAATTTAGTTATCTGTAAGTAGGGATTTCTCTAGAATCCAGTTCCCACTCCTTCATCCCCTGGATAGAGTTTTCACTTGTTAATTCAGCCAGTAGTTAAAGGAAACTTTACAGAGAAGCTAATGTAAAAAAATATTCGTTTGGGAGCAAAAACCCAAGAATAGAAATAGAAGTCTGTTACATACTCATCTTTTTCTTTCCTTTTGCGTATTGCAACTCAGTCCACGTTACCAGTTTTTCCTGTTGTCTACTGTTGCCCTGATCAGTGATGGAGCAAATATTGATTAGTGCAGGCAAACCTAGGACACATGACAAAAGCAGGCAACAGATTTTTGCAAGCAGACTGAGAATATAGCCTCTGCTCCTCCTGCAGTTTTAAAAGTAATTTTTAGTCCTTTTGATTTAGTAAATTTTATAACTGACAAACAATTTGGCTGCAGAATCTAAGAAAACCAAGAGCCTAAAGCATAACATTAATCCAGTCAACCACTATAGAAGTCCTTATTTACTCTTTTCTTTTTTCTTTTAATACAAAAAACCCCCATACAACATGTCTTGAAACTAGAGAAAACTATGGCCACTACAGTAGCAACACAATAGCTTATAAACAGACTATAAATAGACTGTTATTTTTAGAACTCTATGTTTCTTAATTGCCTATAAACTTACCCAGTTGTGAGCACTTTGTGAAGACTGATGAAAAAATGCATTCTCCAAATTTCCACAGGGCATAGAGTCTCTGTATCGTATCTTGGGGATTGGATGCTGACATTAACTGACAGAAGCAGGAACACAGCAAGACAGATATTTTTAAATGAGAAAGGAGAGGAAGAAGGAGCCCTATTAACTCTCCTTCTGCCCCCACCTGGAGTTCCCTGCACCTGGCTCAGCTGTGGCTGAATTTCAAATGGTCTCTGATGGGACCTGGATCACTATGGATTTGCACGTAAAAAAGAATTTAAGCCAGATGGGAACATCCCAGGGAGATTCCTATAATCCAGCTTTTGTCCTCACCAGGTACAGACCCTGCTGATGATTTATGCATCATGCAGTCTCAGTCAAAGAGTAAAATCCTTTTTACCTTAGGAACAGCCATTCTAAGATGAAAAGTGTCTGTGTGTCTGCATCTGTGTGCCTGCTCCTCGTTAACAGACAGATTGAAGTGACTGATGTCACAATTTTAGTAACAGAAGCTAGAAACAACAGTGAAATATTGACAAGTGGAATTTGTTCACAGAGATTTTACAAGACTCATAGGAGAAAAGACAACCTTAATGAAGTCAGATGCAATTATTGAGAAGATTACTGGGTGTTATGCACTGTTTCTTTCCATCCATGGGAGCAGTGTGGTAAATAGTTCAGACTGGACCAGCAATCTCCTCAGAGGTGCTGAGTCTTCCCAGGGAATGAATAACCATCACTGAGTGCCCCATGGTCTTGCCTTTGGGCACACTTCCAGTCTTGCTGCCCCTGCAATGCTCTCGACCTGTGTTTCTGCCTCGGGTTTTCAAGTGCTGCCACAGTTTTCTTGCTGGCGAGTCTCATTTCCAAGGCCTTCTTGCTGTCCCCTAATGTACCTCAGCTCTACCACAAGCACCGCCTTAACCCTCTCCATTAGTGCTCCCGGCCTCCAAGAAGGGCTCCACAGGGCTCATGCACCAGCATCCTTAAAATCATCAACTTCCCAGCAGACAAGTCCTGACAAGGATCACTATTCCCTTTACTTCATCCTTGTTTTTCAGCAGAGGTGCTTGGAGAACACGCAGACAACCCCCTTTCTTGGGAATCTGAACAGTTCTCTAAGGCCAGATCCATCTCCAGTATTTTCTTTGGTTTGATAAGGTGAGGTAAGGGAGCCAGTGCCTAGTTTTTGGCCAAGGACATTTCATTAGGAAATGAGCAGCAATGCAGAGCTTACTCAAAAGCATAGCAAGTTTTGCACAGCTGTAAAAAAAAGTTTTATCACTATGAGTAACAGTGCCATCTGCTGACTCCCACTATAACCATATTGGGAAGATTCCATATTAGATAATTAAGCAATAAATTTTTCCAAAATCCAATATCTTTTCATAGAAAACAGCTATTGTTAGGGGGTTTTTAAAGTCATCTTATAGGATTTTGGGGTAAAAATAATTTTCAGTATGAGTTCTGAAGTCAGGGAATCTCAGCTGTTTTCTTATGGACCTGAGAGACAGCAGTGTTTTATTAAATATTGCTCTGATGTCTGTAGGATATTTGGATTACTTTACAATATTACACAAAGCATCAGAAAGCTTTGCATAGCTCTCCCTGATTTGCCCCCTCTCTAAGTTGTTTTCTGGGCCTGATGAACTGAGTGCCTGCCTTTCCAGATGGAAGCGGGACCCTTGCGGTTTACAGAAAACCTCAAAGCAGCAATTTCTAAGTTCCAGCTGTTTGGAAGAGAAGCTATTGATTTTTGGAAAATTAAAAAAAAAAAAAAAAAGAAAAGAAGAAAAGAAAAGAAAAGAAAAAAATTCTAGTTGTTAGGTACACTGAGTCTGCTAGTCTCAGGAGCCTAAATCCCAAATGCTGGCCCTGAGGGATTCAACATAACAGTGACTAATGCTGATGAGATCCATTTTAGGTACCAGTCTCCAAAATCCTGGTCATAGTCCTCTTCATGTTCAGGCATATTAGCTGTTTTTATTGTGATTTTTAAGATAGTGATCCATTCTTTTTCAATCAAAATGCACTTGATGGAGCATTCCTTTCTAAATAAGGAAGATTACTTCCATACTTGTATCATCCTTGGTCTTGTCAGGGGACAGCTTTTTGTCTACCACTCTCTTCACTATAGTGCTTTTCATACAAAAGATATTAAAAATGAACCCCTAAGTAAAACACAAGGTAAGGGGGGAAAAAAGATATTCTGGTGTGGGGAAACAGTGTAGCTACAGGACCTGGTGAGTCAACCTAAAACCTCCTGCAAATGATGCTTTATCACATATTTCTGAGCAGTCCAGAAATTGCTTTTCAGCCTGCTACTGCTAGGCTGATGAGGGCTGGTTGAAAAGAGGAGACGTGATTTACTCCTTCCTCAGATGTTCCTTTCCTGCCACCCCAGATGGGTGAGTAGTCTACAGCTTACACACTGCAAAGACCTTTGCTGTGGGGCTGATATCACTATATAATGCAATCATCAATTCTAAAATATTATCATAACATCATATAATTTACTAGACCCAAACTGGCAGAAAATGCAAGAAAAGCAGATTTACTTATGTAATCTTTCTTCTGTGTTAATATGACAAAGCTTGGATGGGCTAAGCATATGTAAATTAAAATGCTGAGAAAAAAATGCAGAAAATAAGAAGCAAAACCTGCATACAAAGTCTACTATCAAGATTAGGAAGTTTTGGGCTTGTACAGTGTTGGGTTTTGTGTGATAAACCAAATTCTGAGATTATAAGAACCATAGCAATGCTAGAGGTGAGCGTGGGAAGGTAAATGAAAGCAATTTTCTGAGACCTTTGTCTGCCAAGGAGGGATTTCACTGAAGGCTTTGGCAGAGGTTTTTTGAGCCCTGACTGAGATGTTGTCAGGGAGTTTATATGACCTAATTAAATAAGATAAGATTGAAGTTAATCCCATTGAAGAGAGGCCTTTTTAGCTGTGCACAATATCTTGGAAACACGCTGGAGAAGGCTTATGCAGTAATGTCTTCTCCTGGGTCTGTTCCACTCAAGTTAATGAGAGTTCCTGAATTTCTGTAAGCAAGCATAGGGCAAAACTGACATCAGGCCAACATTCATATGTGTATATTGCTGCTTCCATCTGGGAATATGAAAGGAGGCTGTCTGCTTTTCCTTTCAGACTGGAAAAGAGAACTTGGGAGATAGATTGAACTGTTACAATAATTTTGCTGGTAAACAAGGCCATAACATGATCTCTGGCTTCATTTTGTCCCTTCTTGGTACTGTTTGCTGTCCACAGAATTCATCCCAATTTATCAGTTTTACTCTGCATGTGTCTTGCTCTTTCAAACAGGAGAGGAAGAAGGGTTTTGATGCTTGAGGAGGCCCAGCTGAGTAAATCTTACTTGAACATCCCCTTCCAATCCAGCCAAGAGTTACTTTTAAGGCTGTCCTCCAGTGTACGCCCCGCCCTGCAATATGCTATTTTCTTTTCAGTGTGATGTTTCTGACTCCTGGTCAACTTGTTACCTTCTGAAATTGCTAGCAGAATTCATCCCTGGAAAGCTGCAATTCATATACATTCCTGTATTTCTGCATTCGTCCACCTCACTCTTCCATATTCCATGTCATTTTGAAGGGGGTCTTCAATTAATCACATTTTTCAAATTTATTTTGATTTATAGTCCTGTTCTCCAGCATTTCCACAGTTCTTCCCAGTCTGGTGCAACCTGTGAATTTAATACACTTACAATTATGTCGCCTGTGACAAGATGCTGCTCAAGATGTCTTTTGTGCTGGCACTTCAAAGATCCAGGCTGGACTGCCAGACTGGGAAATGAGTTCTGTTCAGCAGGAAGTAGTGGGTAGGATCCAGTTCTGCCCACACAACCATATGATAGATACTGGTCATGCTGGGAACTGTGGCAGGGCATCTCAGCTGATCTGTGATAGATCCAGGAGAATGGTTCTGGAGTACCTCCCAGGAATGCAGGACTTCAATGAAATTCAGTCCAGACTTATTCATGAGACGTATAAACATCATTCTGCCACCATGCAGAAGTGTGTGTGGGCCAGGTGTGGCGAGGCCTCTTACAGCTCTATTTGAACATGTAAGGTTCTGTGTGTGCTCCAGAGGTTGGCCATGTACCCACAGAAGCTTCCAAGGACTTTATCAGTGCATGGAGTCTATCTCAACATCTTCATTTTTGTGATGAGCATATGATTCCTCTCATTCATTATTATATTTTTTATATATTTTTATAGGATGACAGAGTTAAACACTTGTTAATTTAACTGCCCTCTTTTAATCCTTCACAGAAAACTCTTTCCCATGAGAGGTACTTTTATGCCAAGGAGCTTCAATGCTCCCTTAAGCATGACATTTGAATCCTTGCAGAACCTCCTTTCTGTGGTAATTTTCATAGTAGTCCACTTGCTTGCTCATAGTGGTAAGATATGTTCATGTCTCCTGTTAATTCACCTGGTTCAAACTTGGCTTGCCGGACATCATTGTATATTATTTACATTAGCAAGAAACTGGTGAGCAGTTACAATGATTTAAGGTAATGGTAATAATTTTGAAACTTGTTGAAGTATTTTTCCTTGAATGAATTATAGATGGGATTTTATCATGATGAAAACTCATCATCAATTGAAAACTAATAATCCTTTTTTAATGAGAAATAGAACCCTGTGGACCTCCTGTTAACCTGATGACAGGACTGCTACTGGCTGCTTTGCATGAGGAGTGGAATCCATGTGGTTGTGGTACAATGAGTTCTAGTACTGCCATACAAAAAAGGCTCTTGTACAGATACTTATCTGCAGTACGAGTGGTAATACTCAGTACTGTCTCCAAACAGTGAGAATTTTTCTGTGGAACCTGTACAGCAGAATAACATCTAAGCCAATCCATTTCTCCGTATGGAGGCAAAAAAGTGCTCAGTAAGCAAGTCAGCCCTAGTATCTATATGATGGATTTGGATCTTCAAAGGAGACAAATAGTATTAAGCATACAATCCTCACCTGGAAATCCTCACCTGCACCCAGGAGTGGATCTTGGAATTTCCTTCCACAATTGTCATCACTTCACACACAATACATAGAAACACTAATGTCTGGAAGTCTGAAGAGGTTTATATATGGGGTTCCAGTTCTATCACACATTAGTACTTTGATGCCAGATAATAGTTTTGCCCATCTAGAGATAAAGAAATTTAGGACTAGATCTACAGTCTTTGTTCATTATTTTTACTTTGATGTCTTACTCTGAAATTTAAATTTTTCAGCCTGATAGGACCACAGATTCCTGAACTAGTAACTGGAATTATTATAGAAACATAGAATATTCTGGGTTGGAAGGGACCCACAATGGCCTTCAGGTCCAGCTCCTAGCCTTTTACAGGACAGCCCAAAAAGTCACACCACGTGCTCGAGAGCACTGTCCAAATGCTTGAATTCTGTCAGGCTGGTGCTGTGACCACTTCCCTGGGGAGCCTGTTCCAGTGCCCAACCACCCTCTGGGTGAAGAACCTTTTCCTAACATCCAGTCTAAAACTCCCCTGGCACAGCTTCAGGCCATTTCCTCAGGCCCTGTCACTGGTCACCAGAGATGAGAGATCAGTGCCTGTCTTTCCACTTCCCCTTGTGAGGAAACTGCACTGAGGTCTCCCCTCAGTCTCCTCTTGTCCAGGCTGAACAGAGCAAGTGACCTCAGCCATTCCTTATTGTTGGGGTTGTTCACCACAACAATAAAGGCCTGCAGGCCCCGGAAGATACCAAAGACAAACAGGGATCCTGGTGGAGGGCTCCNTCCCTCCTCTTTCCTTCGGATTCCTGCGCCTTTTAACTTATCCCTTACCCTTCGCCAAACCCAGCACCCACCCGTGGGGTCGCCCGTGACCCTCCTGGTGCCACCACCCCCAAAAGGACGGTCAGGGGCACTGGGGTTGCACCGGCTTTGGGTCGCCTGTGATCCGGGTAGGCGCTTCAAAAAAGCCAGGAAGCGACACCTTATGTGGCTTCCCCTACAGACTCTTCACCATTTTTGCTGCCCTCCTCTGGATGCTCTTTAATAGCTTTATATCCTTCGTATATTGTGGCACCCAAAAATTGTTTATTTTTTAACAGAATATTAGAGTGGAGAGATTACAAAAGGCAAGGCTGCAGTCAATATTCTGCAGAGGTGCTATTGTTCTGGCACAAGCTTTTTGTTTTATTTTTGGCTATTTGCTGGCTTCATCCTTTTGCACTTCAGATTACACAATACAAAAAGTTGCCAAACTGACATTCTTCACTAATATCTCTGTGTGAGTTTAATCCCCAAATTTCTATTTGTGAAACTGAACACAATTTCATCAAAAAGAAAAAAAATGCATCTACAATGACTAATAAATTATGAAAAGCTATTTCAGCTACTTTGACTAAGAAACTACTCAACCTTCAAGATTAATCCAATGTATTTTCTGCATACAAAAGAACTACTCAAGACTATAAAAGCAAATTGCTTATTGTGAAGATTTAAAAAAAAAGAAAGTGTGTCAGAAACATTTGCAACCCTCTGTTGGTTCATTTCAACCCACAAGCTTGGGATTTTTTGTTTGTTCTTGTTTCTTCGTGACATCTTCTGTAGCAAAGCTTGGCTGCACTGAAGGCAGCATGGGGTGCTTTGCAAGGAGCACCACGTCCCCACATCCCTTGGGGCTACATCTATTTGCCGTTATACTGTCCAGCCATGGAGCTAGCAATGCTCCTTTATAAGTGAAACTTCCCAACTGAGAACTGTGCGGCAAGATAGAAGACAATGGTGGGAAGACATGGAGGCAACCTCCACAGCTACCAAACCGACCCTGTTCTTTCAGTGCTCTTCCTGCTCTGAAAGTCAGCAGCATTGTCCATGTGGGGATATTGTCCAGCTGTTCAGGTCCAGTGCTGCATGCAGAGGGGCTCATCCTTAGAGCGCAGTTGCATCTGAAGCTGTCTGTAGCAAGGAACTGGCAAACACAGCTCCTTGCTGCAGGTAACTTCAGATAAAGCCATGCTCCAAGGCAGCCCGGGCCTCTATTTTTGTCCCTTTTCATTTGCTAGCAAAGTCATGAACACAAGATTATTTTTTCAGATGTCAGCAATACCCAGTGATTATTCCCCTGCTCACTTACAACTGTTTAGGAGCTGAATAATTTCCCAGCCAGCAACTGTGAGCTCAGAGATGGAGGCATCTGTTCACACAAACTGAGGTGTGAGAACGAATTAACTCTAGGTTTGGAAAAGGATGAAGGAGATAAGGAACCACCTCAGGCTCTAAGGCAGGCAAGACAGTCCAGGAAAATGCCCCACACCACCCTGCAATGCTGTTTGAAATTTACCTTTCCAGACCACACAGAAGCAATTTCTGAACATACTAATAAAAAAATACTGAACAGCAGTAAAGCTCCAGGTTTACATCTTATTATTGTCTATTGCCAGTCTGTTTCAGATTAATTTTGTAGCTAGGCTGAAATAGTTTACCAGATTCTGTCGCTGTGCATGGCAGTAAGATTTGATATTTGTTCTGGTGCAGAAAAGCTTTCATCTGTGTGCAATGATTAAGGAATCATCAGCCTGGAATTGCTGAGTATTGCTGAGTGAGGTGCCCCTAAGCTTTTGAGAATTAAACAGAGGGCCCTGTTGGGTTTTTTCCATTTCTTTTGCTCTCCTATAAGGCTGTTTGCTGTATTTCCTAAATGCAACAGACTGCCTCTCAGCACCCGAGCTGACTTCCCATCCCTCCTTTCCTGATGGAAGCCTATTCAAGAATTGTCTTCACAAGCTTTCCCCAAAGCTGTTATGTGGTCTGATAACAGCTTCATGGACGAACACACAATCAGCCACTTAAAAGCAACTTTTCCACGGGAATACTCTGCATTTCTGATGGCAATATTCCAGAGGTTAATTAGAATATACCCAATTTTCCTTGTACTTCCATCATCACAGCTTCCCTGCAAGCTGCTCTAAAGCAGCACAGACCTTTACAGCTCTTACCTCTTACAGTGACAGCTTTAGTCTTGGCAAGGAATGAGCAAGGAGGAGAAGGGAGAAGCGAAGGGGAAAAAGGAGAATGGTCACTCTTGGCAGAAGCAACACTAAGAGTTTGTAACCTTGCAGAATTCACCCTGGAATCTTGCCCCTGCAGCCTTTCACACAAAACCACCTACCCACTGTCCACACTGCAGCCAGAATTAGATAACAAGAAAGACCAAACCTCTAAGAAACCAAAATCCCTGAGGTTCAGCATGACTTCAGAATAAAAGAAGGGTGCCTTAAAAACAGTTTTTGAAACCTATTTCTTGCAACATGGCTGATCTGGACAGCTTCAAGCTCTTTTGGAAAGAACTGCCACATACACATCTTCAGCATGTGGTTGCCCTCACCAGTGAATGTATGTCAGCATTCCCACAATCTTTTATATCTGCGTGCATTAGCCAGGAACTCTGAGAGATGGTTAATGATTTCTTGCCTCCAAATCCACAGGAACAATAAACACAGACATTGTGCAGTGTGGTTTGGGCTTAGGTTTGCACACATGGTGCTTTGGATCTGTGTTTGGTTAGGTTTGCTGGTCCCAGAACACCTGGAGTCAGAGCAAACTGTGCTCGCCAGCACAGGCATGCTGTGATGCAATTAACAGTTACCACCTTTTCCCTTTGAGGTTAAGAAGAAGAAGCTGCAAATTAAATGTTGCTCCACTGCTGCTGTTTCTAAAACAACAGGAAGACTTGCACATGCAGCTGACTGAACCAATTTTCATAGCAGCTCATGAGAAAGGGGAAAGGCTGATGGCTGTTTGTTTGTCCTGATAAAGGCTCAGGAAACACAAAAGTTAAGCAAAGGCAACAGGCCCTACACTGCTGCACTTTTTGGCACTTGGATCCAAAGGAAATACATAAATGGCAATGCTGAGAACCTTCGTACAGTGAAACCTCTGTAGGAGCCTCATTTTCAGCCCATGCCTCAAAGCAAGATGGGAGAGCTGTAGGATTTGGCTTTGGAGCTGCAACCATGTGAAGGACAGGCATGTGGCACATAACAGGACTGCAGATGAAAAGTCGCTGTGACTTAAAGTCTTCCTTCTTAAATAACTGGCTTATGAGTAGAATGAACTAATGCAAAAGAAAACTAAACCCATCTTCCCTTGCCAGTACATTGTACCTTCAGTAAGCAGTTCAAACAACTCCCTGTCTGAGAATTTTTGAAAGCGAAGGACAACGATAATTTTGTGACCTTCATGTTTCCAGCAAATTTGGCCAAAATTGGCCAGACAATGAAAAAGTGATGGCCAGCCTGCAGGCCTTATTCTCCACAGAAAGCTCAAGCTATGTTCTGCCCAGTGCAGGTATTTGGGTAAGCTCCAAAATTGAGTCAGAGCACCTGTGAGATCACAACAGTTCGGTTGAATACTGCAGACAGATAGACACCCAGGGATAGGATGACTCAGGAGTTTTGTGAACTAGGTGGACTTGAAATTACATCCTACAGGAAAGGACTATGCAAACAGCAAGCTCTAAATTCCCATCAGCTGTTGTGTGTCTGCTCAAAGGTCAGGCACCAGGTCAAAGTCAAGGGAGAAACACAAAACTCTTTAGGTTAAAAAAATCGAGATAGGGATTCATGTAGGATTGGTAGTATTATAAGCAAAAATTATTATCTTACTGGCATCTAGAGACTAAGGCATTTATTCATCCTTCCATCTTTATAAGTTAATTAATAGATCTTAGGATAAATGGTTTATTTACTAAAGAGTCAGCTATTTATGTGCTAATCACCCCTACTAGTCCTATTTAGTTGATTAATCTCTAAAATAATCTGAGGTCCTGTGTGAATTGATAGCAGTGGGTCCTCATGTTGGGTGGGGTGCTTGTCATCCAAAAATTTCTGCTGCTCTCAACCCTGCCAGAAATCACCAGGTAAAAAAGAAGGAAAAAAAAAACCCCACTAGAAAAAAGAGTTTAGCGAATGAGAAAGTCAGCACTCTAGTAGACCTTACAAATCTTTTTCATCAGGAAAAGAAAAACTATCGTCTCCCCTTGATATCTTTGGAAAGGCTTGCAGTTAATGAAGGTTGTGCTGATAAGCTGAGCTGGAACAGCACAGCACCACTACAGTCAAAAGAGCAAGAAAAACTTTATCAGTTTTCAGGAAGCCTGTTTTTGTTAGATGGCTTTAAAACAAAATCATATCAGAGAAGTGAACAGGAGAATGTAGCAGTTAAAGCCAAAACGGAATACAAGACAACTTCCTGGCGCATGCTTGCTCTGCAAAAATGCTGTGGTTTCCTCTGTCCAGATATAGCTCAACTGCTTCAGCTGCACCTACACCACCACCATCACCACCACCACCAAGGGCACACAGGAAAAAGCTGATCTCAAATGTCCTGACATTTTGAGTGTGCAGTTGGATTTGCAGAAGACGATCATGGCACATTCCCCTGTTTTTGGAGGAGCTGTTTAAAGTGCATTCCTCATCCAGAATCTTGGCTGTGCAGAGCTGGGCTGCAAAGATTAATGCTGAAATATTACAGGATGAAGAAAAGTCTCAGATGATAGTATGCTGGCAATTAAATTTCTATTGATGAAGTTCATATTGGATGACATATACATTGCATACTGGTTTTCAGAGAAGAATAGAGATGAAGTTGTTTAAGTAAAAGCTATGAATTTATTTTATTTCTGCATTTAACAACATTGTATGTTTCAGTACATTGAACAAAAATATAAGTGCATACCAGGAAAAATCTTCAGTTAAGAATTTATTTTAGTTATTTTTTATTGTCTTCACACCCTCTGGTCACTACACAATGGAACAGAGCAGTCACCATGCCAGCAAACTTTGCTAGAATGAGGAATTCCACCTGTATGGAACTAGGAAAATTTAGGCTCCCATAGACTGGTGTCAGGTAACTCCTGACTACTCTGGCCATAATAATTCTTGCTTTCTATATCTTTACACTATTCCCATGATGGATCATAAATATTTCCTATGGTCATATATATTTTCTCACTGTTTTCATGCTTGGAGATAATTGTTTGCATTTGCCCATAAGACATTCCTCTCTGCTGACTCGGTATTAGATATCACTGGCTCTCAAAACTGCCCAAGCACCTAAGAGGAGACAGTACTCTCTTATCCTCACTAAACCAAAAATACAAGCTACATAGTAGCTACTGCAAGTTCACCTTATCATGGAATCACCACAGGCTGCAAAGCATTTCTTAACTGAGTCTGAGATCACCTTTCACAGTTACTAAAAAAGAAAATTATGCCAATTAGTTCAATGTATTTTATCAAAGCAAATGATTAAGTAGTTGAATAAAGAATTAGAAACTGAGAACATTTTAAATGTTGATACGTATCTTTCCTTGGTTTTGAGACTTAAGTATCTCCCCCTCTTCTTCCTCATTTATCTTAAAATACATTTCCATTGCATTCACTAGAAACAACTGAAATATAAATTATGAAGCATCTAATTAGACTTACTGCTTTTAATTCACTCTTAAGTTCTACACAGAAAAAAAAAAGGAAATATGAGTTAATATCATAGGCAAAGTTTTGTTCTCTGGATTCCCTCTTTTCACTAACTTTACGTGCCATACTCACACATATTGTACACATCCTCAGCCCAACCTGAAGTGCTTCCAGTTCTCCAGCTCCACTTGTATCCCTGCTGCAGAGCTCTACCTCCTGCATCAGCACCCCTGTAATCCCTCCATGCCCTTCCTGTTTCCCACTCCATCCCACTGATTCCCACTCCATCCCACTGACGGCACCGGCCTCTCACTTGTGCAAAGAGCAGAAAATCATCAGACAAAAAGCAGCAAATGACTGAAGCACCTGGGAGCTGTGTCTGTAATGACTGGTCGCTCCCTCAGTGTGGGTCTCAGCAGGGTCTCTTCCTGATTTCGGCAAAAACTGCAGGAACTTAGTATCTCTGGGATATTATCCCTCGCTTCCTTTGCCAACTTTGACTGAGGTGATGCTGCTGATGGAAAAGGAGAAGGGCAAGAAGAAGGAA